>JAOWBN010048061.1:0-21304 GCA_028565015.1 Pinguicula moranensis
ATTAGCAAAGATCCTTGGTCAAAAGATCTCTGAAATTTTTGTTATGTATGCTTAACACACACTTATGTTTACGCTTTAGCACGAATTATGCATCATGACACGTAGTATAGCTTTCGGAGATCTTACATTTTCTTTATTGGAGTACGCCTCAGTAATTTTGCCATAACTTTGAGTACGATTATCAAAATCGCGCATAAAACCCTAATTCAGAAATATCTTTTCGGCACGTACACAATTCACATGGGGAATAGCTCCACGTGCATTAATTCTATACCCCAAATTCTACTGGTTTCCTTTTTGAAACATTAATGATAATTATTTTTTACTATTTTTGGTAATAAATCTATTAGTCAATGAAGAATATAATTGATGCCCAATTTAGGCCGCTCATAGATTGCTTAGTTTATATTGTTATTCCTAGTCTTGGAACTGCGAAAGCTTCTAACGATAGATCGTCTCTCCCTCCCATTCTGACGCCAGGCATGAGAGAGATTATTATGTGGCCTATTTGATCAATGTTTTTCATACGCTTGATCCAAAATAGGAAGAAAAGGATAAGGAAAAGGAAAAACTTCGGTTGCAAGATTTGTTTCATTGCCCAACCCGATTGGCATTTGCTTGTGTTAGACAAAATAGATAAATCCTAATTTAATTAATTATGATAATTATTTGTTAATTACATAATATTAAAAATTCTAATTAGAGTAGGATTTTATTACCTAATTAGATTTATGGTCAATTATGTAATTATACGTTAAGTACTAAACCCTAATTTCTCCCTATAAATAGAGCTTTCAATATGCCTATTTATACACTCCAGAATTCTTATTCTCATTTGAGCCCCAGAAACATATACATAGTTTCTCTCGAATTGCTGCCTTATTACCCGTGAGTGCGGAGAATTGAGTTTGTTGGTTACAAAGAAACTTTGGTAGACTTCTGATTGTGTTCGTGATATAATCAACCGAAATATTACGGTTATATACGCTTCCACATTAAATGTATGATTCATTCATATTCAGTTTAACTATTAGATCAGTTCTAATTAGATCTACAGTGATATTGAAGCCAGATTCCAGATCTGATTATATTCGTTAAGAATTCGATTCGTTCGATTTTTTTAAATTTGTTACTAATCCGCTTCTCATTTGATTTTCCGATATAAAATTACCATTATATGATTTTCATAATCGATATCGCCGTAATCCACCACCGGCTGCTGGCCTGACCACGGTTCTGCCGCTGCAGACGACAGCACGTGTTTGTCACACGCCATCGCAAACAACAGCGCATGTGTCACGCGTGACGTCTTTCCGACCATTGAATCATGCACGTCATTGCCATTGTTGTGTGTTTCTATCCATTAGATTATATGCGGGGCGACGCGTGTATGTCACGCACCACCAACAACTACATATAACGGCGCGTAGCCATTCTCCGATTGCCACTCTTCACCCAGATCTATGGATCCAGGCAAAAAAAATACCAAATCCGACCATATAAACGACCTCTGGGAGGCACATATAAATCACGTGCAACTTACCGAGGCTGAAATCTGTCGAATTACGATGGGTCTTTCCGCAAAACGATCGGATCTAGCCAATAATTGAAGCTTGGGGAAAAAACACGGGGAAAACGACATTATTTTTCTCATTTTGGTGAAAATAGCAGTGATGATCGAGCGACAACGACGAACGATGGCAAAATCAGGCAAACCAAGACAAAATTGTCTTCCTCTTGGCAACAACAACGACGGGACAAAATCGAGCAATGCACGACAAAAATCGCGCAGAGATAAGTATTGCAGTGAACGAAGAGAGAATTCTTCGAACCCTAAAAATTCGACGAAGTATTTTTTGACCTACTGCATTTTATTCTCCTTTATATTTTCTTTTCATTTATTCATTAAATTAAAATCTTAGCTATACTGGAGGGCATGATGGAAGGGCAGGATATATAGTTCATGATCAAGAAATCAACTACTAACTTTATCTTAATAGGTCTAGTCTTGACTATGATTGTTCCTATATCTAGTTTATGGCCTGTAATATTTTATTTTGCAATGTTGTTCATTTCTGTAAATAACTTTATATTATATTTGAAAATTTATCTTATCAAAATAAAATAAAATCGTTTGGGCAAATTTTTGCCGAACCCTAAAAAAATTGTTGGGCTAAACATTTGCTTTAATTTGGCCAATTGCCTTTGTTTTTAAAACCTCTGGGCCAATAATTTTAATTATGTGTTAAAAGCCCAATTTCATTTATGTGTTAAATAAGTTAGTATGCATTATTAGAAATAATTTAATTTGCTAAGTGCAATTTAATTCTTAATATGCATGATTAAGAATAAAATTATTTTACTTAATGCAATTTAATTTTTAGTATGCATAATTAAGAATAAATTCATTTTGCTTAATGCAATTTAATTCTTAGTATGCATGATTAGGAATAATATGCAAAGTGCAATTTCAATTCCAAGCATGCTTATGTGAATTAGGAATTAATTTTATAAGAGAATATGTTTTAAACTAATAAAATTAATAAACTAATAATCATTAACTATATGTCAATAATTAAATGATGGTAATCAAAATTATATTACCATAATTATTTCAAATTTCAAAAGAAATTCGCATTAATCGTACTCGTAAGGGGTTGCATACGGCTGGTTATTAAGTGAGACCCTTGTGACTCTACCAAACATATGGACCCTTCACGAGGAATGGTAATACTGTCTAGGCAGTTGATCACCAAAATTATAGTACGAGATCAGCTACCTGGGTGCTTACCAAATCGGTAAAGGATCCCAACTGAACCAATTCAGATTCTTTTAATAGTTTCAAAATTTTCCTTTAACTATGTCTTAAAAGAAAATTGAATTGTTATACATTAACATTTCATTTGTGCAAATTATTAAGGCTAGAACAAATAAAATTTAACCAAAAAGCTCTACTGCGAAAACTACCGAATTGTTACAATTAACAATTATATGATCCAAACCGTTTTCCTGTTTGTGTTTTTGCCTGAATTTGTTCAATAAATGAAAATTAGTTTTTTCTATAATTTTTTAGTTATAAAGGACGTGATGATTATGAATTTAGCGATTTGAACGTACAACATGATTCAAAAATTTTCACTGAAAATCTAATTCTAAAATTGTGTCTAATATCCTTCTTAAAATAAGCTTACAAAAATTGCACCCCCTAGTATGATAGCCAAACTCTCATCCAACGATAAATTCCCTGGATTAAATTACGACTTCTGGTCCACGAAGATTCAATATCTCCTGGACGAACCTCCGCATTATGAGCCACCTGGTGCACCAACTCAATGCTGGCAGGATCGAAATTTCTAAGGTCAAAGAGAACATCAACTAGACATGTTCACTACTTGATTACATGGAAGATAGACGATGACTTTCTTCTTCAACTCTGATGTCTTATGACATGGTCATAAAATATTCACTAATATAACCAAGCATCTCGATGAGCTTGAGGATGAAAGCCTGCGGGCTTCCGCTCCCACAACCAAAGTTTCTTCTACTCATGGGGTAAACCTTAAGAGGAACAAGAAGTCTAGCAAGTTGGCGAAGAAATCTCAGAAACCCGCTACAAAGAAGAAAATAACTTAACAACTAAGGCAAACGGTCTGAAGAATATAGCACGCATGAAGTACTTTAACTGCGGAAAGAAAGGTCACTTCTCTCGGACTGTTTCGAGCCAAAAAAGGTACCATTCACTCCCAATAATCCCAAATTATGCGTTTGCTCTCATGCATTTGTTGCTAATTCCTTTCTTAAATGGATTGTTGTTTCAGAACCATTCCAGCACATTGTGAATGACTATCCTGGATTTGTCGAGTTTCATCATTGTGGCACCAGAACACGAAGCATAACTAAAGGGAACGACAGTGAAGGAGATGTCATCGGCATTGGCACCTACAAACTCTAGTTTCATAGCAGAAACACACTGCTATTACATGATACAATCCATATGCTGGGAGTCTGCTATTGTTTAGTTTTTTGGTTGTTTTCTTTGCTACAATTGGAGTTTTTGCATTTAATTTCAGTCCTAGAGGATTGAAAATTATGTTCAGTGACGATTTGTTTGATCACGACTCACATAAACATGGTTTTTGTGTCATTGATTTGGATGATGTTTATAACAATTGTATTAAGTTATCTATTGCTTTAGCCTCCAAAATCAACTTCTAAATATGCTAAATGATACGCTAGACTTGGTCACATTTGCCAAGATAGGTTAAACAGACTTTTTAAGTACGGTCTACTAAACCAATTCACTAAGGCTAAGTTGTCTGTATGTGAATCTTGCTTAGCTGGCAAGGCTAACAAGAAGCCTTTCAGTAAGACTTCTTGAGCCTCAAATCACTTGGATTTAGACCATTCCGACATTTGCGAATCTATGAGCATGAAAACACGCTATGAGGCTTCTTATTTCATCACCTTTGTAAACGACTTTTCACATTTCGGACACATGTATTTATTGTCTCATTACCATGAAGCACTTGATATGTTCAAATGCTATGTAGCTAAAATAGAGAACCAGTTACACAGAAAAGTTAAGATTCTTTGGACCGACTAAGGTCATGAATACCTTTTTGATATGTTTAAAGGGTATTGTGATGAAAATGGCATAGTAAGGCAACATACTATTACTTATACCTTGCAGTAAAATAGTGTTGCGGAATATAGGAATCACGCCCTGCTTGATATGGTTAGTTCTAAGATGGCGCATACCAGCCTATCTATTAATGTTCGGGGAGATGCGTTGCTCACGGAAACATACATCCTCAATAGAGTATCAAATAGTGCCCACCACTCGATATAACTTATGGAATAGAAGAAAACAAATCATGGATTATATGCAACCATGGGATTCGGTAGGCTATGTATACAACCCAACCCATCAACATGAAAAACTTGGTCCAAAAGCAACCTAGAGAGTGTTTATTCGATACTCCAAACATTTAAAAGGATATGTAATGTTCGTTGAACACCCAAATTGGGGCATGACTGAAGTTGGCAGTTGCAATGTTGAATTCCTAGAGGATCAGTTCTCAAATATCGAAGAAATAAAATAGGATGGTCAAATTTTAAGAGTTGCAACAAGACTTGTCATTATCTCTTTGTGTAGGGGGGAGTATATTTCACCAGTTCACCCAGAATAGTGTAATCCCTCCAATTCAAGGTGGGAACTTGCCAAATGAGAGTCAACATGAAAGCGGAGTAAGTCCTCCAAATTTCATGCCCAACGAGATCGGTTCTAAAAAATATGGGTCAACATGAAAGAAGGATAAGTTCTCGACCTTTCATACTTAGAAACGAGATTATTTCTCAAAATTTAGACCATGATATTGTGATTACAAGATCCACAAACCATAGGGTTAGTGGAGGCAACCCTTCTCACACCGTTAGCCCCACATGCCAAGGGGCTAGTGGAAACAAACCCTAACCAGACAAGTAGAATATCCTGTTATCCAAATGAGTGAACGCGGAAAAATTCCTCAACATACTTTCAGATCGAGGAAAATGTATTTTTCTGCACTTCTTTGGAAATAGAAGAATCCACCTCTTATCAAGGGGATATAGACTCACCTGATAGAAAAATATGGCTAAGTGCCATGAAGGATGAAATGGACTCAATGCAAATAAACGAGATCTATAGCCTAATTCGTCATGAAAGATTTTAGATCGAGGAAAATATATTTTCTCTTGTGGTGAGAATTGCATTTATTCGCCTACATCTAGCCCTGGTCGCCTATTTGAATCTCAAGTTATTCTAAATTGAAGTAAACACTGCATTCCTCAATGGAACACTTGAGGAAGAGATCTGCGTGGATCATCCTCTTGGGTTTGTCTTAGCAGGTTAAGATGACAAGGTATGTCGTCTTAAAAGATCTATATATGGACATAAACTGTCTTCCAGATTGTAGTACTTCAAATTTAACGAGGTCATTAGTTCGTATGGCTTCACCATTATAGATGAAGATCACTACGTATATGTCCTAGGAGAAAGGAAGGAAATGATGTTTCTCTCCTAATAAGTCGATGACATACTACTGGCTAGAAACAACATGGGAATGATCAAAACTACTAAACAATGGCTATCACATGGGAAATCGCCCTTATGCTTGTGTAGCATGAAGGATGAGACCGATAAATGTTCTGGATAGTCGCTTCAGTAGGTCTGAAATAAGATTTTAATTGAATTGAATGTGAAATGTCTGGATTTTCATATAAAAGCTTTAAAGCCTAATGTAGAGGAACAAGACTAAATGTATTTATCAATGGCTATGATTTGCATTATATAAGTGATTGACATGCCCACCTAACTGGGAGTCATGCCATGACACACATATCATACTGTGTGAGCTGCAGAACGACCGTTGTGAAAATGGAAAAAAATATCCCTTGATTGTCATTGTGTGATCACATGGACATACGTTTTATACTTAGATGTTACTTTTTGACTTAGAGCTATGGCTTGAAGTTGAAATTTGATGATGCTACTCTAGTATGTCATCCAAGGGCTAAAATATATATAGTTTAGCGGACCATGCTAGGAAAGCACGCGTGTTAATACGAATGGTCATTAGTGTCGAAGGAACAATCTGTCTAGTTTCACCATATTCGCTATGGCAGTTACATTAAGTATGTAACCAAATATTGAATAGTTTAAATGGTTACGTAGCTATCAGTGATACGAAGAGGGTTTGGAGTATTGTCACTTTAAAGTGTCATGTTAGTTAGATGATGACTTAATATTACACTAATAGGTATTTTATGGTCGCACGACTCATTTCTAATACGAAGCGTCGGGAGATTTTGAAAGCTATATTTTGTAATATGGCTTATGTAGCCATGTGGGAGCAATTAGACAAAAATATATATATTCTAATTTAATTTATTATGGTAATTATTTGTTAATTACCTAATATTAAGAATTCTAATTGGAGTACGATTTTACTACCTAATTAGATTTAGGGTCAATTATATAATTATATGTTAATTACTAAACCCTCATTTCTCTCTATAAATAGGGCGTTCAGTACACCTATTTACACACTCCCGAATTTTTATCCTTATTTGTTGATACCCAAAAACATATATACAATTTCTCAAATTGCTGCCTTATCATCTGTGAAGGCGGAGATTTGAGTTCGTGGATTACAAGGAGACTCTGGTAAACTCTTGATCGTGCTTGTAATATAATCCTCCGGAACATTACGGTTCTATATGCTTCCACATTAAAGGTATGATTCATTAGTATTTAGTTTAACTATTAGATTTATTCAAATTAGATCTACAACTTGAAAAGAACAACATTCTTTCAAGAAGAAAACCATCCTTGGGATCCAAAACGTAAACATAAGTACTAAGAATGCTGACAACAGAAAACATGGAGATCTTAATGTTCAAGCAACACCTAGTTCATCATAGGTAGAAACTGCTTCAAAATTCAGAATTACGCTCATGATCACAGGGGCTATTCATTTTTTTTTTTATAAGTACAGAGGTTATTCATTATGACTGAGAATCTAAGTAATTTGTACGGTTTTGATCCTAAAATTATTTTGTTGGGTCCATTGATATTAGTCAAAATCCATGCACACTATAGCTCTTGATCTTTTGACCATAAACTCTGGCGTATGTGTATAATTCCTCTTGTGTCTACAATTTTGACTGTCTAGGTGCTCGTTAATGAAGTTTAATATTCTGGTCTATATGCTGATTTGATTATGTTGTAGAGAAGCAAAGAGAGTTCTACGAAAATGCTTAATATGTCCAGAGATATAAGAGGTCATTAAATCAACTGCAGAATGTTCCTTCCGTGGCCAAGAGACCACTGGAGGTATGAATCTTTTACTCTAGACACTCTGTTATCCTTTTTATTCTTTCGGAAATCCTGTACATTGTAGTTTCAGGTGGGGTCGTTGTTGGGTTGAGTAATGCTTTGGGGCTGCAATATAGCTGCTTAGATAATCCTAGAGGAGGGTGAGAGTGAAACCCGTGATTCCAAGCAGAACAAAACAAGCAAGAACAAAGGGCCAAGTCTGAGGGGCTTGTATGAAAAAAAGCGTGACGAGGAAGAGAGAGCCATGGAGAGGGAAGCTGCTATTCAAGCAAAGAACAAAGCGAGACAGCAAAGCGAAGTTCGAAGAAGAACCCTGAAGGAGAAAATGTTAAATAAAACCAAGTCCGGCCACCCTGTGTTGAAACACAGAATTGAGCATAAATTAGAAACACTTCAAGGTCAGAGTAGTAGAGTATTGTAACGGTTGGTGGCATATTATGTGACGTGGCCTTACAGGTGCTGCTATTCGTGCATAAATGGCAATGTTGACATGGAACTATTTCAAAATTAATTTGTTGTATTAATGAATTTATAGCAACTTACAACCTTGCACCTGGAAAGGGAAAGCAAGGAATCCCACACGTGTATTAATTTGTGCTTTTGAAGAATGTTGAATTTGGAGAAATCTCGTAAAAAAATGCTTTGTTTTGAATAATTTGTGCTTTCAGAAAGTGTTGGAATAAATTGTAAAACGAAAAAAGGGAAAAATTCCTGTTATTGAACATATTCGATTGATACAAATATGATTCGGTTCATCGATACTTATACAATTTGTTTGTGTGGTGCGCGTGCGGGTTTTGGTGTACCTAACACCTAACCTACACAAACCTACTCACTTACTAACACTCTCCCTCAAGATGGACGAAAGATATCAACTAATCTCATCTTGTTACAAAGTCTCTCAAAATCTAGCGGACTAAGACCTTTAGTCAACACATCAACAACTTGTTCTTTGATGACTATGTGATACAAACCCAATAACCTGCTATTTAATTTTTCTTTGATGAAGAACCTATCAATTTCCACATGCTCGGTTCTATCATGTTGTAGTGGGTTGTTGGCAATGCTGATAGTTGTTTTGCTGTCACACTACAACTTTAATTTCGGATATGGATCCATCTTGAGTTCCACAAGTATTGATTTCAATCAAATCATCTCAGCAACACTCAAGGCCATTGCTCTGTATTCTGCCTCAGCTGTAAAATGAGTCACTACTGTCTTTTTCTTACTCTGCCAAGAGACTAGATTGCCTCCTACAAACATGCAATAATCGGACGTGGACCTTCTATCACTAGCACAGCTAGCCCAGTCTGAGTCGCAGTATCCCTCAATATTCAAATGTTCATTCCTTTTAAAGATCAACCATTTTCTCTGTGCACTCTTCAACTATCTCAATTCTTGTGTACGACATCCAGGTGACCCTTTCTAGAGTCATGCATATACCTACTAACCATACTCACAATAAATGATATATCCGGTCGAGTATGATTTAGGTATATAAGTCGACCTACCAACCTTTGATATTGCTCCCTATAACTGGCTCATCTGCTTCTGCACTAAACTTCAACCTCTGTTCAATCGACATTTTTGAGGGCTTGCAACCCAACATACTTGTGTCCTGGAGCAAATCTTGAACATACTTTCGTTGGGATAGAACAATTCCCTTGGGCTCACGAGCTATCTCAATCCAAAAAAAAAAAACTTCAACTGACCGAAATCCTTTACCTCAAACTCCTTGCCCAATCCCACCTTTAGTTTTGCAATCTTGCTCTCGTCATCACTAGTAATGATCATGTCATCCACATATACTGCTAGCACGGTAGCATGACTCCCATCATGCATGAATAATATAGTATGGTCGGCATTGATTTGCATAACCCATGCCAATCATCACCTTTCTGAAAAGGTCAAACCAGGCTCGAGAAGATTGTTTCAAAACATATAATAATTTTTCAAGTTTGCAAACCTTACCCTCATTTTGACTGGTGCCAAATCCCGGAGGAATCTCCATGTACACCTTTTCTTCCACATCACCATGAAGAAATGCATTCCTCGCATCGAGCTGATGCAAGTTCTATCCATTATTCAATACTATAGAGACCAGAGTTCTAACTATACTCATTTTATGCCACGGGTGCAAACGTTTCATCATAATCAACCACATACACCCGGTTGTATCCTTTGGCCACCAATCATGCCCCTCCACTCTGTCCTCGGGGTTTTGCTTCGCAATAAACACCCACTTACATCCAACAACCTTCTTACAAAGTGGTAGTGGCACAAGACGCCACATCTTATTCTTCGTAAGAGCCTCAAGTTCCTCTATCATTACCATTTTTCATCTTGAGTTTGCTTAAGCCACCTGCCAACACTTAGGAATAGAGACAATGCCCAAAGATGCAATGAATGCTCCATGTTCAGGAAGTATATGAGAGTACAAGATAGAATTAGCAATATCATAGGAAAAATCATATCTGCTTGGTGGAACTCCTGCATTGCTGTGAATGGTTCTCCTAACAGTAATATCATAGCAAGAATATCAGTGGGAGGAATAGAAATATCAGTTGGAGAAGTAGTGTCACCTGGAGATGAGGATGAAGGTGCCCTCGGAGTTGAAGCAGGCAAGGACCTCCTCTGCCATCGAGTATGAGGATAATATCTCGTATATACCAACGATGGCTCCCCATGGCCCGCAATCTTGTTCTCTCCTAAACCCGACTCACTCAGCGGTAAAAGACTAGAAATGTCTCCCACGCGTACTATCACATGTTCCCCCTCATCTCTATTGTTACTACTATTCTCCCCCTCTCATCGTACACTATCAGACGAGCCCTCAAGAGGTGAGTAGGACCTCTGCTCGAAGTACGACTCATGCTTTTGAAATTCAACATCCATGCTCACAAACAATCGCCGCTCAATCGGACTTCAACACACATATCCTTTTTGGGTCACAGAGTATCCTGCAAACACACTCTTGATAGTCCTTGGATCCAACTTTCCAACCCTGGCCTATTATCCTATACAAAACATACCCAATCAAAGGTTCTCAACTGAATAGTGTCCCCTTTTGTACCATTCTAGATTTGAAATGGAGACTTTCAATCTAACACTTGAGATGGTATCCGGTTAATCAGGAATGTGGCTGTAAGAACTGCTTGTCTCTACTAATATTTTGGGCATTCATGGTGAACATCATACTTCTAGCCACCTCAAGAAGATGCCAATTTTTTCTCTTAGTTACCCCATTTTGCCCTGGTGTGTTTGGGCAGGTAGTTTGATGATTATTGCCTTGTGATGATAAATATTATGTGAACACCCTATTGGTATATTATGTCCCATTATCATAGCTCAACCCCTTAACTACTGCACCATATTGCATCTGTACTCCTTTGTAAAAATCATTGAAACAGGCAAGTATATCACTCTTGTCTTTCATTAAATATAGCCAAGTGACATGGGAGCAACAATCAATGAAAGACACAAAGTAACTAAATCCATTCAATGTTAGTGTTGCACAGGGTTCCCATACATCCGAATGTATCAAATCAAAAAAATGCAAACTCCAACTACCAGAGCTAACTTAAGAACTTCTGTTATGCTTGCCCAACTCACAAGCATCACAAATTAGTTTCTCTTTATTCACTGTAGCAAATATGCGAGGATAAAGTTGACTCAAAGTCAAGAAAGATGAATGACCTAATCGCCTATGATGAAGCATTAGGTCTTCCACAGTACTGTCTTCTTTAGGTCTCTCCATGATGGATGAAAGGGATGAGTCTAATCCCTTCCGATCCATATACCACAAGCCACTACGCCATGTCCTAGTCCCAAGTACCCTGTCTGTCCTTTTCTCCGGAAGTTTGCCTGAGGTATATCAAATAATATAGTACAATTCAATTGGTTAATAATGTCATTTATGGAGAGGAGGTTAATGGGAAATGAAGAAGCATGCAAAAATTTGGACAAAGTCAAAGTGTTGGTACAATACATTGTACCCTTACCCACTACTGGCTGATCAATCCATCGGATTTGTTAAAGGAGTATAGGAGATGAACTCCCTAGCAGCATCCGTCACGTGTCCAGAAGCTCCAGATTCAATGATCGAATTTGACAAGCCAGCAGTAGGAAAGGACGTAAGGGCTTGTGAGTGATACATACCTATAAAAGCTGAGGCCAAAGCAACATTACTAGAGAAGTTAGATGAGGTAGGTGTATCAGTGCCTATCCTTACGCTTTTGAGTTTCCTCTGGAGTACATTAACAAATGCTCGATCCTCCTCAACGGTCACAGTACTTTCCGTAGTCTCCTCCTTATCATCATCCACCATCAAGTTGGTGCCATAGCCTCCTCGGCCACCACCCCTAGAACCACCTCTCGTACTGTTACGAGCTCTACCTCTACCTCCAAATCTACCTCTCCACACAGAATCTCTCTCACGGGACAACCTCGGACAAAACTCCATCAAATGGCCAACCGCTTCACACTGATAACAATTGCAAGTCCCCCCCTGTGCTCCAGTCACTCGTGAACTAGCAGTAGATAGAGCCTTTGCACCCAAAACTACACTTGGCATAGAGTGTATTTTCATCGCACTCTCAGCCTGAATCATAGCAGCAATAGACTCGTCTAGTAGTTGAATCTTGGCCTGGGACAATAAAAATGATCGCCTCGAGTGAAAGATCGAATTTATATCCTTCAAGAATTTCATGGTCCTTTTTTTCTCAAAGCATTTTCGTATTTTGCATTTGAGTCACTACAGCTAGACAATGGGTCATAGTGATCTCAGTCCACAATCTTTTCAGGCAAATAGAATACTCCTAAATAGACTTCTCCCCCTGGACCTCCGCATCGATCTCTAGCTCAAGCTGAAATGCACTCATCTGGTTTTTAGTTCCGGAATAGGTGGTCTTCAGACTAGCCCACATCTGACTCACCAAGCTAAGGTCATCCATAGTAGAAGTAACAGATGCAGTCATCGAATTCAAAAACTATATACATAGGTGAGCATGAGTAACTTTCCACTCTATAGTGGAAGAGATATCACTCATCGATTCACACTCCCTTAGGAAGCCGTCTAGGCTCCTCCCTACTAAGATGTTCTCAATCCTACGAGACCAGTTAAGATATATAGCCGATACCTAAAGTTTCGAATCGATTGATGGGAGATCAAGTTTGATCGGAGCAGCGGCAGGGACAACAACCGAGGTTGAAGCATTTGCTCCCTATATGAGCGCAACCAAGGATCCGAGCACCTCACAATTGAGGTTCCTCAGTACCTCCAATCCTTGTTTGACCGCACCGTCGTCTATTCCTCGCACACAGTAGCTCCAATCAAAATTGATCACAGTAACAACACAATCCACATAACACGATCCTCCACATTACAACACATTCACATGACAATCCACACGTCTCAACACTTATCATCAATATGCAATCCAAAAAAAATATTAACAATGCCTAATTGGATTCCCAAGTTTAGAAAAATATGATAAATTCAATCATATAATTCACCATATTTGATAAAACACCAATATACATTAAACAACATGAAACCAACCAAATCCGATTAGATAGTTGCGACAAGAAAACTGATACGAAGATTCTGTCTCTGAGCTCCAGTGGCACGTGACGTTTAAGCTCAGCGTGCAACCTACCTGCAGAAAGCTCTCCTAATGGCAATCTCAACGGCGGTGGTTTCTGGCGATTCCGAAGCTGGACGCGCCTGAAAATAGCATAAAATTGCCTCATGTCACGTTTTGGGACGATGGCGCATGCATGGCAGTGGCGGCTGGAAACCGTCAGGTACGGAGCAGATCTGATAGAGGAGAAGATAGGCTACGTTTTGGGACCGGTTCCGGCAGTAGGAACAGTGACGGCGACGGAATTTGGGCGGAAGTTATGGAGACAAAATGTGTCAAAGAGTTTGAACCGAGCTCTGATACCAAATTATAAAATAAAAAATATATTATTCTTATTCATTCGTTCAATGATACATATATAATGGAAAACTTCCTTACCTAAGACATGTTGTAGGTGAGGCTCGTGAGAGTTTGGTGGCACCAAACTCCCTTATCCAACTCATGCAAACTAAAATGACAAATACATCTTGTCCTGAAGACACCTCAGGTAAGGAAATTGAACAAACAGATATTCGGCTTTAACATGAAGAAAGAGTTAGTAATTTGATGACCTAGAGAAATGTTCCCAATATACAAGTATAGGGTGTTGGTTTGTGAATTCAAGAACAGAACAAATTTCTTTGTTGCTCGTTAATTTTCTGTTCTTACATCATTACAAGTTTATAAGAATTTAGTTAGGTTAATTGAGGAACAAATATAGGGTTTTATTACCTTTTACAATTGCCTAATTTTCTCATTGATTATCTCTATTCTATCACTCACCTTCAAGTTGGATCGGAGGGTATTTGATTCTTAACTTGCACAATACTTTATCAAATGCTTGACCAGAGACTGTTTTGGTTAATATGTTTTGCCAGTTAATCTTCAGATTTAACAAATGGAAGGTTCACAAGTCCTCCTTCAAGCTTTTCATTATTGAAATGTCGATCCACTTCAACATGTTTGATTTGATCACATTGAAATGGATTTTTTGAGATACAGATAGCAACTTTGTGTGTAATGGGCATGCACTTGAAAGAGGATACCCAACCTCATTGAGTAATTTTCTTAGCCATAATATTCCAGTCAGTCTTCGGGCTATTCCTCGAAACTCAGCCTCAGCACTTGAAAGAGCAACAACTTTCAGTTTCTTGCTCTTCCATGCACAAGATTTTCACCGACAAGGGTGAAGTACCCCGCAGTAGATCTTTGATCAATTAGATTTCCTACCTTGTATGCATCCGTCTAATCCAAGACTTCTAGATGACCATTTTTTTAAAAATTTTATTCATCTTACGGGTGCTCCCTTTAGGTATCTCACTATCATCAAAGTTGTTTCCATATGTTCCACCTGCGGTGCACGTATGAATTGGCTTACTACGCCCACAGCATAGGTTATATATGGTCGAGTGTGTGCCATCTATATCAGTTTTTCCACTAGTTGTTGATATCGATTTTGATATGTTGACTATGCTTCCTCTACCATATGTAATTTTTGGTTTACCACTGCTTGTGTCTCGGCTGATTTTCATCAATAAGGCATGTTTTTGCTAGTATATCCAACACGTAGTTTCTTTGCAAAATAAATATTCCATCTTATTTTGATCTTTGGACTTCAATTTCCATAAAATACTTCAGTTCTCCTAGGTCATTCATCTCAAATTCTTCGAACAGGTTTTTCCAAAAGTCAACAATTTTTGTCTCATCATTTACTAAAATAATCATATCATCGACATAAATGATAAGACATGTTGTAAACTCCCCTGTTCTTTTTATGAATCAGGTATGATCGGAGTTGCTCTTTTTGTCATTAGATCTGTCGCCCCATAATAAAAAATCCAACAATTATTTTTTGTGGACTCCGAAGGACGGACAGAGCATATGATCGAGTTGTTTGACTCATCCTTAGGTAGGGATGGCTTAAGATCAAAGCACCCGGGACAAAAAAAATTGGATTGGAAATATTTGTGGACAAAATTAGGTTTTCAGAGTTTTTTGCGAGTTCAGGTACTGAATTAAATAGTTCGGGAGGTTTGGGGATATTGTGAAGGATTTTTTGGAGTCTGGGGGTGTATGTAGATTTTTTTTGATAGGATGGGGGACGTTTTCGGATATTCTTGGAGTTATGGGTTGGTTTTGGGTCCCTTGATTTTTCTTGGGCCGTATCGGTATATTTTGAGATTTGAGGGGCATAACAGGATTGTTTGAAACTCATACGACCATATCATTATTTCTCCAGGCACCAGAGACGTATCTGCAAAATAGGACAAAGATGGGGGACGTATGTGTAAATAATTAAATGGAAATGAAGGGTTCGTGAATGTTTCTTTCATTCGCAGGCCCTTTGCCATCTTCCTTGGTCTGTCCGCCTTTTTCTCTGTGTCGCGCAAACGCGACTGCGCCAAAACCTAGTACGAGCTTGGTTGCCTCCACCGTGGTGTGTAGACTCTGTGTTACCCCCCTGCGGTAGCGATGGCACTACCTTTCGTCCCTCTTTTCTTCATGTTTGGCCATCAATCTGAGTAACTCATCCGAATGGTCTTTTTCCTGGCAATCGGAGCACCAGAGCTTCGATTTGTCACCTTCACTTGCTCTGGATGATGATTTGGCTCCTTTTGTTCCTGAATCTGACCAGGCTTTGGCCCCAAATGTATTGTTGTTCCTCGGTGATGTAGCGTCGTTGCCACCTTTTGCCGAATTTAATATGTCCATGCGAGCCGCCTCAAACTGGAAGGTGGCATAAGCAACCTTGGCTGAGGGGAGAGACTGCTCTTTGGGAAAATCTCGCTTCACCGAGTTGAACTCTTCGTTGACCGCCATAAGCAGCTGAATAAGTCGTGTCTGCTGACGAAGCCGACTGTATGTGGCGATGTCTGCCGTTGTAGTCATAGGGTTTTGTTGTCTCCTATGGATCTCTTGCCAAATCCGCTATAGGTTGTTGTAACAAGCCTCCACTGTCCCCGTTCATTGTGTTTGACGATTTGCTTTTACTGTCAAATCATAGATTTGTAGTACGTCACTACCACTACCAAACTTTTTTTGCCATGGGGAACTCAACAAAATTGTATACCAAATTCCCTTCGATTGCATGAAGGATCCAAGAACATACGGCGAGATTCGTGTGTTCCCACTTGTGGAACTCAAGGGCTATGGGCTTTGGTGCGGGGGGTGGGGTTCGCCGGTGATGTGCTTGAGGTGACCTTTTCCCCCAATTGACATTTTAAGAAATCTGGAACACAAAAAAAAATTAGGATCATTCAATTTCACGGTCATTGCGACCACTGGACTACTGTCTGGCGACTGAAGTTGTGTTATAGTCGGGCAATCTGAGCGAGCAAGTCATCCGAGGCTTGGCCAACTTCTGGTGTTGCTGTGTTGATATTGTCGCCAGTTCACCCATTTTTTGGGTATATGATGAAACCTTTTTGATTTGTATGGATCTAACAAAGACTCTGATACTATGTTCGTTAGAATTCAAGAATTGAATTCAGGAACAGAACAAATTTCTTTATTGCTCGTTAATTTTCTGTTCTTACATCATTACCAGTTTATTGGAATTTAGTTAGGTTAATTAAGGAAGGAAATTATCAAGTCTTGTTGACTCAAGTGGTGAGTAATTAAACCTCACAACTGTGAGATCCAGGGATCGATACCCGCAACCCTCTTTGTATAATTACATAAGACCCTTAGACCCAACTTAGTTGGGAATATACTGGGTAAAAGTTGCTTTTTTTTCAATTAAGGAAGGAAATTAGGGGTTTAAGGTAAGTATCAATCTTTGATTCTTACGTTTTACAATTTTCCTAATTTCCTCCTTAATTACCTTTATTGTAACATAGGGATCAGCATTCCAACACCTTCCCATCGACCTTAAGATTATATACCCTGCAAAGTAGAAAGATGAGTTAACAACAATCTGATGATCATCGTTCAGAAGAGATGGCTCAGATATTGGAATTGCTTTAACTACAGAACCACTTGTATGGTGCAATAATTAATAATTTCCACCACCGAAACAAAAGGAAGAAATCTTTCACTAGTAAATGAAATGGAAGCACACATGACAGGAAAACGAAATTGAGGTGTGAAGAACATAAACATAATTTTTCAATGCTAGGATAATGTAACTGTAGCTAAAGAAAGAAACAAATACAAGTTGAGTTTCGGAAACATAGGACTAGTGAACTCGTATCATTTCTATCGTCCTGAATGAATGGAAGAAAAATTCTGTTGTATGCTAGGACAGCGAGATCAAGGCCAATTCCGTTAGAAGGGGATTTCTCCTAATGGTAACTTGTGTTGAAGTGTCACGACAATCACAAGACTATTCAAGGATTAGGCAATATATTTTTCATGCACTCTTAATGCTATGTTTGCATTACTTTATTAGTAACTTATCAGGTTATTTAACATTATTTGATCAGAATAAGATATTTTTACTAACTAAGGTTGTTTTGTGAACACCAACATTATTGAAAAAATGAGTTATTTAAGGAACCTTATTAAAAAATAAGTCGTATTATCAGTTTGCAGTCACCTTAACATTTTTCAGTTAGCTTGTCAGTTTTTAATCACCTTATTATCCAATTTGATAAAGAGAGCCTAAGTTATATATTTTGTTAAATTTTGTTTTTTATTGAAATTATTTTGTAGACTATAAAGATTGGTTCTTCATATTTTTTTTTTTAATTTCAGATACAAATTTAACATATGATATTTTTTTTACATGTTTCCTTTTTAAATTTTTATAATTTATTTTTACAAAAAAATAAAGCTGGCGTGTACAGACTGTGTCCTGGATCGAAAATAGTTGGCGGGATATCCACGACCCGCCAAACTAGCGGGTGTCGACTCCCAAAACTCTAGCGCGTCCCAAGCCCCGGATTGGGTTCGAACATAGCTCTACGCAAGGGCGGATCTAGGGGGCAGGTAACTGATTTATGCGAATCGACGGTCGCATTGAACCTAAATAGGACCGACCATGGTTGGTTAACCGGCGATTCACCTGTTTCACTGGTTTCAGTTCACTCAATTCCGGCCCGGTTCGTTATACGGTCTATGAACCACCAATTTTTTTTAAGTTAAGAATTTTTTTGTCTTTTAAAATTCAAAAACTAAATTAATTTTTTTCTATATATAAAAGTGTATTTAAACTATATAAACTATAAAGTATATAATTTTATAAACTATAAAGAATAAAATTATAAACTATATAAAAGTGTGTATAAACTATAAAGTATATATAAACAATATAAACTGCAAAGTATACTTAAACTATAAATTATATATAAACTATATAAACTATAACGTATAAACTAAATTATATAGTTTATAAAGTATAAATCCTATTAATTTATTTATTTTCAATATTTTTTAATTACAACCGATGGTTAACCACTGTATAACTTCCGATTACGATTAGCAGTGGCTCAAATTTTTCAATTTTTTTTAAAATTTTCATCCATCGGCTGGTTAACCGTCATTTTTCATGATTTTTTATCGGTTTTTTAGCCGTTGGTTCTAGTTAAAGAAAATCTTGAACTTGAATCGGATTGCATGCTCCTGATTCATTGAATCAATTGTCCGATTCCGATCCAGTTCACTGATTTATTTTGAACAGCTTTAGGGACCAATCCAGGCCCTGGCCCATTATGGATTCGCCCTTGGTCATATTTTTTCCTGCTCGATTCATCTATCTTGCTTGCCACTTCGTCTCATTTTTTTCCCTTGCTCGGTTCAATTGGGTTGTTGATCAGTCGGATAGGTATGGTTGGATGAGATTTTTTTAGAGGATATTAATGTTGCCCAGTATTTGATGTTGGGATCGGGTTGAAGTTAAGATATAGTTGACTAATTTTGTTGTGAATCTGGTTTTGCTCGTCGAGAAGTGTCTGAGAAAAGATTTGATCTTGGAATAAGGTAAATGGGGTGTTTTCCTTGCTTTGAATCAAGTGAAGAGGAGAAACTCAATCCATATAAAGAAAGGGATGATCACAATGAAGTCCATTCTAACATTTCTTAAAAGATAGCTAAATTTGTCATCTAGTTAGTGTCTTTCCCTTGTCAATATTTACATCCTTCATTTGGTTTTCATTGTTTGGTTTTTGTGATTGATCTGATCTAAAGCTCTGAGATTATCAACAACCAACATATCCAATATATTTTCAACCAAGTTGAGGTATGAGGTTAGATGTATACAGTTTTACCATTGTAATTATACGAAGAGGCTATTTCCGTTGCAACGCAATATACATTGGGTCATTTAATTTATGCTGATTTCTTGAGATTCTTTATGATCAATACCCCCGCAAGCTGAGTGTGGGATGGAATGCTACATGAAGCTTGGATCGCAAGAACTCAAAGACCTCTCGAGAAAGACTCTTTGTGAATAACTCAGCAAGCTGTAGTGCAGAAGGGACAAACTGAGTAGTAAGAGTACGGGCGCATACTTGCTCTAGAATAAAGTGATAATCAAGTTCAATATATTTTGCTCGTTTGTGAACCACACGATTGGTGCTTAAGAAGATAGCACTTTTGTTGTCACAAAGAAACATCGGAGAACAAGTCAAAGAAATACCAAGATCCTGAAGTAAGTGTCGTAGCCAAAGAACCTCAGTAGCAGTAGTAGCAAGGGCACGATATTCTGATTCAAAGCTAGAACGAGAGACAGTAGGTTGCTTTTTAATACTCCAGAAAATTAGATTATCACCAAGAAATGTAGCATAGCCCGAAGTAGAGCAACGAGTGTCAGGACTTGCCAAGTCAGCATCAGAATAAGCAATAATAGTACTTGTATCTGAAGAAGTAGTGAAGTGTAGACCCATACTGAGAGTGCCACAAACGTATCGTAAGATGCATTTTACAGTCTGAAAGTGAAGTTCAGTGGGAGCATGCATATATTGACTGACAGAATTCACTGCATATGTTATATCCGGTCGAGTAATAGTAAGGTACTGAAGAGCCCCAACGAGAGATCTATACATTGTTGGATCGGTAAGCGAATCATCATCAGAAGATAAGTATTGAGAAACAACCATAGGCATGCTAATAGGTTTGCTTTCTAAAAGCTTAGCACGAGCAAGGATGTCATGAGCATACGTTAACTGATTGAGAATGAGACCATTCGGTGTGTGAGTTGCTTCAATCCCAAGAAAATATGTGAGAACCCCAAGATCCTTCAGAGCAAACTCAGCATGCATATTACCAATGAGACTATCAAGAAGAGGGATACTACTACCTGTGAGGATAATATCATTCACATAGAGAAGTAGATAAACAGTATGTGAGTCACGAGTAAAGATGAAGAGAGAAGTATCAGCACGACTACAAATAAACCCAAGAGTGCCAAGAAAGGTACTGAAATGACCAAACCAGGCTCGATGAGCTTGCTTGAGACCATAAAGAGCCTTCTTGAGATGACAAACATAATCAGGATACTGAGGGTTGATGTAGCCGAGGGGTTGTTCCATGTAGACATTTTCATTTAAGTAACCATTCAAGAAAGCATTTTTTATATCCAACTGATGTAGTGGCCATCCACGAGTGATGGCAATAGAGATAACTGTAAGAACAGTTGTAGCTTTTACCACAGGACTCAAGGTGTCAAAGAAATCGAGACCAGGGATCTGAGTAAATCCACAAGCAACAAAGCTAGCTTTAAGTCGTTCAATAGACCCATATGGAAGATACTTGGTTCGGAAAACCTGGTGGTACCCGGGAATACCCCCCCCCCCTCTCTTTTTCCTCTCCCGAAAAATATCCGATCGAAGAGCTCCAGAATGCTTCTGCCATGAAATATCTGATCAAA
>JAOWBN010048282.1:0-21298 GCA_028565015.1 Pinguicula moranensis
ATCCAAGTTCGAATTAGTACTCTGCCAGATCTGAAATTATTCTTGCTTGCATATTCTGTATCCACCATGAGCGTTTTTCCGATATTCCTCAGTGCCCATCTAAAGAAACGATTTACCTGACAAGTAATTGGCACTCCATCAACTACCACCCAGCATGTCCTCTGGATTCCCATTGTTTCATCATCTTCTTTCCATGGACGTGCCCGGATAATGATGCGTGCTAGCTCAGAGTTATATTCAGCGAAGAATCTCCTTTGAGCAGCTCCATCTTGGAACAATACTAGATAAGCATTTTGTGCTTGTACCGGCACAATCAAAACATCCATATATCCAAGTCTTTTCAGGATAGGCTCTATACAGTTTACATCCATTCCTTCAAAAACTTCAAGTACTACCGCACAACATAACCAACTCAGTTCATCTTTTGATGGTATGAAGTTTTCATCTACTGTCCCTTCCACTGAGCAATGCTCCTCTTTCCGCTCCATTGATTCTTGCAGCACTTCTTGTTGTTGTTCATTTGTCCTATCCTTCTTATCTTTCCGAGAGAAACGCGGATAACTTACTCTCACCAAATATGTACCAATCCAGATACCAGTCAGAAGGGCAGATATATCACAGCTTGAGTTTTTGAATGTCACAAATCCAAAACGCCGCCCAGATTTATCAAGTTTCTGCGGGATGTATGTGTCAGTGCAGGTTCCATAGTGTTGAAACACCTTCCGCATATCTGCTGAATTATACGATGTAGGGAAATTTGTGAAGAAGAACTCTATCGTATCTTCCTTTAATTTTTCTATCCTTCTGACTTTCCGATCATATTCTTGTTTCTGCCAAACATACCTTTCTCGTTGTCTTCGCATTTCATCTCTTTTCATCATCTGAACTTCTTTTGCCCTGCGTGTCATTCTGCAGATTTCTGCTTACACCAGAATTGGATCTCCTTCGTCTAACACACCCAAGTTGCAGCTTCACCGTTTTTTACCAGCACAGCTCTACCCATCCGGACCTCCTACACAACACTACCCGATCGGAATATGTCCTACCGTCGAGCGCACCCGAACGATATCAAAGAACACATCCGATGATAGCACCGGCAAAGAGGCTATTCCGAACTATGTGTAATTTGTTTCAAGGAAAAAATTCAAAATGTTGAAGATGAACAGTGAAAATCACAGGCTGTACGGAGAGCATTCGAAAATTTCATACTCATACAAATAATCAGCTTTTCCTTTGATTTGTTGGTTTGTTGGCATCTTTTTGGTTTATTTGTATTGGCACACCCCCACACCCACACCCACTCCTGACAATTTATTGAGTTGTGCCACAACTGTTTATTTTCTTTCCTTTTCTTCTTATGGCACTCTCTTCTCCTCTCTCAAATTACAAATCCATTTTTGCAGCAAGCAATAGCAGGAGAAGCCTTGTTTGGGGATCATGGCATGGATGCACAATAGCACTAACCATAGAAATATTATATATTGTATAGGGTATGTTGCTTAGTGGTTGATTCAAAGGACATAATTACGTTCTCTCAGTGCTTGGGTGCAGAAAGAAATAATTTTGCTAAGAGGAAAAAAACAGTGGGTATTTTTCTATATAAGATATATATGGGGAAACAGCAGCACAACAGAGTGAACACACTCCGCACAGATTGTCGACCGACCAAATTAAAGACAAACAACAATAATAAAGCATAAAGACTTACATAGTATTATATATACACACTTATACATACACAAAAATACATCATAGGCTCTATATGTTTTGGTTTTCTTTTCGCCCTAGGTATATTTCCACGCCAAAGGCTTTGTGGTTCCCCAAGACCCCATGTAATGATTGTGTCTTGGAACACACTCCTCTTTCAACCCCCACCCCCACCGCTATTAACTTCTCTTTATTCTTCCTTACAGTTCCTGTCTCATTTTCACACTAGACTCCTCGGTTTCAGATGCATTGTTACTCACAAAACTTCATACCTACGTCGAATCCTACATGTCTACAATCTATACCTATCTACGTATAAGCACACATATAGATGTGGGATACTTTCGGAATTTATGAAAACCCTATTCAAAAAAGTTTCTTTCTTGACCGAAGGGTTTTTTCATATAGATGTGGGATGCTTTCGGAAGTGAAACTGCAAAACCATGTTAATAAAAGGTTACAGATATTAGTAATATATTATAGGCACATTTGCTCTCTGGGTTCAATTTCTTTTTACCGAAAGTTTCTTTCTTGACCGAGAAAGCTACAGTGATATTAAACAGTCAATGACAAGATTGGAGAGAGCTCACAAAAGTTGAAAAAAGAAAATGATCATTAACGCTAGTAAACTTTATTTATTTTTACCAAAAAAATAACCTTTTTTAGTGTCCTAATTAATTTGACTCAGGTTTGTCTCACTCTGGATTAAAATGGAGGAAGAATCTGATGACTTGAGTTTCACCTTTGGGCGATGAAAAGAAGCCACAAAGCACACTCTTGTACTGTAAAATGGTCACGCATGGAGACTTGGTCCCCATTTTCCAAACCTTTTTAAAAGCCGACCCTTTTCGCATTCTTAGGAACATAAATGGTTACATGTTTTCCTATCACATAAGTCGAATGCTGTTCTAGCTATGATTCAAGTGCTAAAACACAATTTATGATTCTATTTTTGAAAGATCAAATTGCCTAAAAGAATAATGTTGTAACTAGGATAATACCTTCAACTTTGTTTTGGTTACCTAGAGTGTGATGACATTATGAGCAACAATGTGAATGTAGCAGCATTGACTGAAGAAGCAACACTGGACGAAGTACAGGCCAATGTATGCAATTCGGTTTACGAACTTATATATGTTATCCTGAGTGTGGTGAATTGCTGAGCTATAATTGGAATGTTGAGCAGAAGAAGCGCTTGTGAGATGCAACGCGATTCTAGAGAAACAACTTTGAGCTGGAGAAGTGCTTGCGGGATCCGAGCAGTGGGCAAGCTAAAGTCTGTGATCTGACGAGTGATGACGAATGGAGAAACAAGAAGTTTGCGTGTCTTTGTCGGACTGAGTATAAGATGGTGTCGTGATAGCTGGAGAGACAAGAAGAGTGTGACTTTATCGGATGCGATCGATGCAACTTTTTTGGACAAGGTGTTCAAAATTTGTTGGGATACATGTGCAGATAGATGTGCACTCAGAAGGAAAAAGGAGGTTTTGCAAATCACAAAATGAAGGAAAAAGATTGAGTAAAAGACATGGTGGATGACAAACAAGAAAAAAATCCCAGTTGGTTTAGGATTACCATGCGGACGGGATTTATTATTAAGTAAAATGGTGTTTATATGTAAACTACAAAACACATTTGTACCTTTCTTCACCTTACTGTTTTGGTTATTGGTCAACTGACTGGGAAGACTGTTTCAGCATCTTCTCCGGCCAGTATATACTGGAAGGCGGTTGTACTCTTTTACTCAGAATATTGAGGAATGAAAGTATACAATTTTATTTACCCTTTTTGTTCCTCCCAATAGTCGCTACAAACCATTGATTACACGGAGATTTAATCTCAGATTCAAGATCCAATTTTACCTTTGTGCCGAGCGCCTCCTGTACCATAATTATGCTCAACTAATACATCGTGCTCACGATTTAACAAAGCAAAAGGCATGAATTTAACCAAAGATATACATACATATTCTAATTACCCAGAAATCTGTGTTGTGCACATTGAACACAGAGAGAGCTATTTTATTATCCAACTCCACATGTCATTTTTTATCAACAAGAACGAGTAAAAATTCTTCATTGAGTTGTTCTTTTCTAGATTAATTCTTAGACGTAAAAGTCTCAAGAAAGCAGGCTGTCATGTAAAAGGTTGAAATAGATAGCATACCTGAACGTTATAAAATTTGATGTAGAATCTGGCGCTTAAAAGCTTGGTTAGGTTAGGGTTGTATAACAATGGTGGTGGTAGTGGATAGTCGTTGTCCGCTACCACGACCATTATGCTAATGGATGGGGCGGTGGACTCTGCCATTATCACCGCTATCTGTTACCCATTATCGCTACCTATATGGTGAGAGGGATTGGTGGTAGTAGAGTTATTCACCATTATTATTTTAAAAAATATATATTTTAATTTTTTTGACTGAAAAGAAGATAATTTTTAAAAAAAAAACTAATGTTCTTGGAACAAAGAGGCTCATTACCCTAGTAGGTCATTCAAAGTTGCTCATTATTCTCGTTGTACGATTGATTGGCTGCAAATGTATGAGATCTTGCTTCTCGAGTTGGACAAAGTTCTTAGACCTGAAAGCTATTTTACATGAAAAATGATATAGAACAAGAATTTTGTGCAAAAATATCATAAGAATGATGAGCCCTACGTGTTTAACACCAATCCCCACGTATTTAATGCAGATTTTAATCGTCCATTTGGTGTTAAACACATAAGGTTCATCTATTCTTGCACAAAATTTGGGGTCCATCTGTTTCTTGTTGACTAATTATCAATTACTAAAATGGGCAACGACTAAAATTATCATTGACTAATTATGCCAGCCAAACGACTAAAGTTAACCCATTACAAAAATCATGACTAATTTAGTTCCCTAATTATCATTGACTAATTATGACTAACGAAATCAATAATAGAAATTTTTTAGTAACATAATTTAATTACTAATCTATCTAATAATTACATAAATTATAATTAGATCCTAATTATAATTTACCTCACTCACAACTCACACAACGTACCCAGTATATTATCAACTAAGTTGGTGTCTGAGGGATCAGATGTACACGGCCTTACCCTTATAATTATTCAAAGAGGTCATTTCTGTTGTGATCCAATATGAATTGCGTCATTTGATGTATTGAGTTCCAACAACTTTACTAAATAGAAGAACTGGAATTTCATAGAGTCATTTTGCTCTAGTCCATTATTAGCACAAAGTTAAAAGAATTGTCAATTATGACTCTTCCAGTTCCATTTGCAATGGACAATCCTAATTATAATTTACCTAATTTATTTAATTATAATTTACCTAAATTATGAGTTCGTTTACCAAAAATATTTAACTAAATCACCAAAAATATTACCTAATTAATTAGCATGAAATTAATTGACATAATTTAATTCATAGTCTATCTAATTATAGTTTTCATAATTTATCTAATTGTAATCTTCCTAAATTAGGTCAATTAGAACGAAATTAATTGACTAATGAAATTAATAATTAAAAAAAAATTTAATTGACATTTTCAAATATTTTAAGCTATTATGTTATTTTTAATTTTTTTTATGAATTTTTCTTCATAAGGTAGAGGTTATGGAACATTTGCACAACATGTCAACACTAAACATTTGGTAGAGGTTGGAATCGATCCTACTCAAACCCAAAACTTAAGTAGTTGAGGTTCTTGCGCCAATGGAGGTATGTCTTCTTCTAGTATTTTTTTTTATTTAATCTTAATAAAATTAGGGAAGGTTTAGTTGATTTAACTTGTTAGGAATGTCTTCCCTTTACATTTGCCAAAAGCTAAAATTTTGAAAATTATGTACGTGTGTTTTTAAATCCCACATTTACTAGAATTCCACGTAGTACACACACTAGATATATTGCTAGAGTTTTTATGAAAAGAAAAAAGAATTTATGTAAAGCTTTTCTAAATATGCAACAAAAAGGTTCTTTCTGTAGCGATATATGGTTCGATCATTGACAAACTCGTAATTTATGAGAATAACTTGTCATTGGATAGATAATGAATGCAATATATAAAAAAGGATACTTGCATATAGTATGTTTGATGAATCACATAATACACAAAATATATGCAACATGATAATACTTATATTAGAAGAATATAATTTACAAGTGTATATAGGATTTCTTTGTCCATTGCAAATAGAGTTCGAAGAGTCATAATTGACAATTTTTTTAGCTTTGTGCTAATAATGGACTAGAGCAAAATGACTCTATTAAATTCCAGTGCTTTTGTTTAGTGAAGTTGTTAGAACTCAATATATCAAATGACGCAATGCATATTGGGTCGCAACGAAAATGGCCTATTTGTATAATTACAAGAGCAAGGCCGCGTACATTTGACCCCTCAGACCCCAACTTAGTTGGGAATATACTGGATACGTTGTGTTGTTGTATATAGGATTTCTAATGATAATACCTCTTACAATGATGCATGTATTAATGATTTAAAAGCATTATGTGACTCGTCTTATGGTGGTTGTTTTTTTCATATTAGATGTATTTATCATATTATTAATTTGTGTATAAGATACTTTAAAATGTATTGATTTAAACATTAATATTATTAAAAAGACTAATAAATTTTTGTCAAGCAAGCCAAAGTTAATGAAAGATTAACTTAAATGTTGTAAAGATAACAATGTTATGCCCACCAAATTTTATCTTGAAGTGCCAAGCGGTTGGAACTAGGCCTGGATACCGGATTATGGAAATAGCAAAAAAAATTGTCATTTTTGTCAATTTTTTTGGTATGTCTGTTCTGTTATATTAATGGATAGATACCAAACAAAAACCTTGTTCCCGCTATGTTAGTGGAATGATAGCGGAAGGTGTTTCAGTTTCCGTTAATTTTTTCGTTATGTTATGGCTTATGTTATTTTGTTTTTAGTTTATATTCCTTTTTTATTGGTATAATCTTATGTTTGGAACTTGTTATTTTACGATTTTATTATAAAAACTACTTATTCAGTCTGTATGTTACTAGTTTATGTTCATTTAAATTTTTTTTTGATTTTTTCATAATGTAATTCAATTATAAATAATATTTTAAAAAATCAATAACAGATTTAACGGATTTTTGTTATTTTTGCAACTTTTTTAACGGAATAACGGTAATGGACATAGTGAAAAATGGACAAAAAATGAAAAAAAATAAAAATAGAATCCGATAAATTATCGGACGAAAAACAGAAAGGGGCTTTCCGATTTTGGATATATCCGGTATCCACCCCTAGTTGGAACTCTACTTACGCTTTTTTCAATCAGCCGTTCCTTATAAAGATTTATTATGTAGTTTTGTTAATAATAGTTTCATAAATATATTCTTACATCAATATGAAATTTTTTTAGAATTATTAAAATATTTCAATGATTACACAAAACTATTATCTTATGTATATAAAAAAACTTCATACATATATATATATATATTATAATTTATAAATTTATATATATAAATTATACTTTATATTTTATAGTTTATATAATTTATATACACTTTTATATATTTTATATAAATTTATATATATATACAAAAAATAATTAGAGTTGTAAACTTTAACTGCGAACCGACATTTCATCAACCGTGTAACGAATCATTCTAAAATCGGCTGAAACGGAACTAGCAAACCACCAATTAACCGGGGCCAGTTAATTGGCCTTGACCCATCCGGTTCAACAATCATCCACCGCAGCAACTCTCCAGCGGTGTTGAGAGCAAGCACCCCCAATTTTTTTTTTTAAATTTCAGTTTTATTTTACTTATATTATTTAGTTTTTGTAATTGAATTTTTATTTCAACACCCACCCCACCCCCCATTTTTTTTAATTTCAGTTTTATTTTATTTATTTTATTTAGTTTTTATAATTGAATTTTTTTTGGGTATATTTAAGTATAATGTTGGTAACTTTCATTTATGATTAAGTATTTTCTTTTAAATTAGATTTTTTATTTCAATTATTGTTGTCTCAATTCGGTTCTATAAATTTGTTTATATTTTTTTTATCTCTATTTGTATATTTGCTTTTACTAGTGTAAATATATTTTGAGAATTATTTATATAAACAAATTAGGTAACTTTTTTTTTTGAGTTGATAAAATTATTATTTTTCATAATTGATCAAATAAATTATTTTTTCGGCTCAAAAAAATATATATTGTTTCTCTAAAAAGAAAATTCTGTTTTTTAAATTTTTTTATAACCCCTCTAAAAAAAAATTTTGGTCCCCCCTAAAAAATATTTCTGCGTCCGATCTTGGTTGAGAGTATCCCATACAGATTAGGAATAACAAATTATAGCTATATATAAAAAAAATGCGATGCTATAATATAATATCTTAGTACTAAGGTTTTTAAGAGAGTAGTCACATTCACTTTTATATTAGACCACATATGCGTACACCTCCACGGATCCGAGCTCGTTTATTGCTTGATCGAGTCCGAACCCAAATCCATTTAGTGCTGGACCATGTTCACTAAACCTTCTAAAGCGCCAACCAGCTGTCCAAAACCACGATCACACGACTCCTCTCCCCACTAGTGCAGCGGTCAGAAACATCGCAGGCAATACCTTTTTCCTTTTCATTTGAATTTCGGGATTTCTCCGCATTTGATTGCCGATCCAGCTGTCTCCGACTGAATTGACGACGGCAGACGAGAGCCCCTTCCGTTGTGCTACCTGGCCCAGTCGTTCTCCTGTTTTAGCAGTTTATTGCCGATCCACAATTTTTCTCGTTTCGTGAGACGGACGAAACACAATTGCGCGTCAAGTTTAGCAGCTTTCATTTTTTTCTATTCCCGAAATTTTTATTATTTCTTATTGTTCTTTGCATTAACTCTCTTGTTATATATGGAAGCAGAGTGTACTGATTCCAGGCCTGGGAAAAGTATTGAGACTCATAGCAAAGATTTTGAAAAGGTGGACAAGAGAATCTGATGAGTATGAACAAGCCGGCGTGAATTATGAATGCAAACCTTAGAGAATCTGATGAGTATGAACAAGCCGACGTGAATCATGAATGCAAACCTAAGAGGAAAAGATGTGATGAACGAAAAGAATGATAAAGAGCATCGGAGCAAGGATCACGAAAGCAGAGACGGAGGCAGATGGTACCCAGAATTTAAAAAAAAAATATTATGTAAAAAAACTATTTTTTTAATGCTTTGAAAATATTACAGAAACTGTGGCCACATGAGTTGGTTGATAGATGAATAAGTTTCTCGATCAGTAGGGTGAGCGATTGATCCCAACCGAAACTCAGCTATTTCAATTTTTTTTTTATAAATCAAAAGAAAAACTTATTGGTGCCCAACCGGATCGAGTGGAATTGGGATTTCCAATATATTTGACCACGAGGCCAGAAAATATTTAATGAACTTTGTCAAAATAATTAAATATGTATATGCTAACTAATTAGAATTGTTATATAATTTTTATAATTCTCTAATATAATTATTTTTTATAGTTTAATATTTTGATGGATAATTTTATTTGATATTTATTATTAAAAAATAGATTAAAAAATTATTATTATCTTTGTATCGATCTTAATAACTTATGAACTTGCATATCCGCACGATATTGATAATAAAATAATTTTAAAAAAAATAAAAAATAAATTTGAATTTATTGGCTCTTAGACATGTAATTGGGTAAGGGTGTAAAACAAGGAGACACGGCCACTCCCAAAAAGCTTCTTCTAAAAAAAAGGCAAGAAAATGGCCATAAAACAAGGAGCCAAATACGCAAGGACAATGACTCACTTAGACAAAAAGACCTTGTTGTACTAGAAGATTTGATTTGTCACCTTGCAGTTCAACAAAAATATCACTCTGTCTTGAGCTTATATGAAGATCAGTTGAATGCTGAAGCTGATCATACAATTGAAATTAGTAAAAAGCTAGGGCTATCATATCCGGATCCTCAGCAATCCAAGGAGAAACTGAAAAAGATTAATTCTCAAACAATGAAGTGTGCAAAGCCTGAAGCACTGGTGATGCACACTAAATATAGATGTCCATAATTCTCTATGAATATTATCACATATAATATCAAAGGCCTTTGTGTCCGGAGTAGACAAAGGAGAATTGAAAATCTTATTCTATAAGAACTTCCTGATTTTGTTAGCCTTCAAGAGACTTAATCTGTTGACAGAAAATTATGTCAATTCCGTTGTTTGATGATGATTTTGGTTGGATATACAAAGGATCTCTAGGGCAATCTAGTGATCTACTTTGCATTTGGAATTCTATTTTTAGCAGACTCAGTTTTACTTCTTGAGATGGTTTTCTGTTAGTTTCAGGCAACTGGTGTTCAGAACCAACAACTTCTCATGTATTGAACATTTATGGTGCTAGTGATTTAGGTGCAAGAGAGCTTCAATGGAAACAGATCATTGATTTACATCAAGGGAAAGGGATGGAGAAATGATGGCTTATGGGGGACTTTAATGATGTTCTAGATGCTTCAGAAAAAAAATGAAGCTCCCAGAGATCCTTGGAACATGAGATCAATGCTTTCAGATCCTTTGTCAATGGGATGCACCTTCAGGATCTAAAAATGGCTAGAAGAAAATTTACTTGATACCTGATTCTCTTAAAGCTATGAGTAGGCTCGACAGATTTCTTGTGAATGATGCTTGACCAAGAAATGATATATCCTTGTCTAAAACTTGTCTAAACAGGGACGATTCTGATCATTGTCTTGTATCCCTCTCTTGCAACCTTAAAAATTGGGGTCTTAAACCGTTAGGAATGTTAGACTGTTGGCTGGAAAATGCAGATTTCACTGCAAGGGTAGAAAAACTCAGTTCTGAAATAAATCTATAGGGGTTTGCAAGTTACAGATTAAAGATCAAAATAAAGGAGTTGAGGGCATGAATTAAAGAAATAGAACTTCAGACTGAAAATAACTCTCAATTTTCTACACCAAATATTCAATTCTTTTTGAACAAACAACAGGAACTTCAGGCACTGACCAATAGCATAGACAACCTTCATTTTTAGAAAGCTAGAATTAACTTGTTTAAACAAGGAAATGCCAACTATGCCTACTTCCACAGATGGATTCGAAAAAACAGGAGATGAAATTCTATCCAAGGTGTGTGAGAGGGTAACACATGGGTGGAGGATCCCGAGGACATCAAGAGATGTTTTAGACAGCATTTTTCTGAAAGATTATCTATAGAGGATTGGAACAGGACTAAGATACATAATATCAGTTTTCATCATTTCTCACGTCTGTCTAGAGAGCATCTTGTGAGGATATTTTTAGAGGCTGAAATACTAAATGTTATTCATTGGTGGCAGTGAAATAAGAGAGTATTGTTGTCACACTTGCTTATTTCCCAATTACCCCCAAATTCTCGAACCCTAAACAAGATAAATTTCAAATTCAAGAACATGTATGTGATTGCAATCATAGCTCAACACTTCCAAGTCTCTATATATGTAAACTATATGTAAATTTTAAATTTAAGAAATCATCAAATATCTGTAAACTATATCCAATTTGTTCCAAACTTGCAAAATTGAAAACATATCCCAATTTTTGGAAAACTAGGGTTTGGGAGAATTTACCTCAATTTGGCCATGAAATCCGAATGGAATGTGGGGGAAAGAGTGTTATCTTGATGGAGATAGGATGGAGACTAAGTTTTGGGTGGTTGTACAGTCGATAAGTCACCACCGGCTATAAATCTCAAGGATGGTGGCGGTGGTTTCTTGTAACATAAGGGCACCTACCAATGTGAAATGAAGAAAAGAAGTGGGCGCCCACTATTTATAAACCCTTATTTTATTATCTATTTGAAAAATCTAGCTGAGGCGACCATTGTTGATTTTAGTGCAAGGTAAATAATAATCATATTAAAATCTAAATAAGCTATTTAGGCCTAATGGTTTAATCCTAAATGCGGAAAAAGCATAAACATATCATAGATCTAATCTATAAGGATTTTAGTGCTACATGCATTAACTGCAATAATTTAAATAGAACATGTTAGCCATGTAATCATGTGAATACACTAACTCCCAACGCAACATATAAATTCTACATGCACAACATAAGGTAGGATTAAAGGTAAGAAAATAGATTGGTTATCTTTGTAGACCTCCATGCAATCTTCATATGCATCCTTCTTCTCGTTAACTTTCAAACTACAAAGGTTTCCAAGCTATATTTAGGGACTATATTTCAATATGGTGGATCTCTTTTGTACTCCCAAAAGAATATATAAGATATGACCAAAAACTTTCTTTTAGGTAAATCGAATCTCAAAATTTGAGCAAAGATCTAAATGGAAAAGAAAAACTATATATTTTTTTCTCTACCCCTTTTTTCTGGTCATGGCCTTCTAAAATTGATAAATTTCAAAAATCTCCTTTTGTGTAGTTAAAGACTTGTGTTGTTCCTAGGGTATTGCCTTATATTTATAATGATGCATTAGGTTAAAATCTCAATTAATTGTTCCCAAAGTAGTTCTCAATTGATTAAGGTAATTGAATTCTTAACTTTTTTTTGATAGCCGTGGTATCCGATTTGAGGTGACTAATCCACGGGATCCTATACAGGTGACCCCCCCAAGACCGGGTAAGACTCGGGCCAAAGCCCGCGATCATGGCCCCCCCACAATTTTTCTTTAGCAGGATTTGAACCCTGAACCTCTAGGCAAACCCTGAGAATTCAGGCAGAGGATCAACTACTGGGACAACCCGACGCGGGTTAATTGAATTCTTAACTATGTAAAACTCTTTAAATTAAATCTCATTTAATTAATTCCATATGTATCATCAATTAAATCTCATTTATTTAAGCCCAATGAAACTTTAATTATAATTCTAATTATAATTCCATGGAATTTTTAAATTAACAAGAGAGACAAGCTATGCTAGGCATGGCAAAAACCATGCTAATTGCTATAGCATGAGAACAACTATAGGATTGATGCTTCCAAGTGTGGATTACCTGAGAGTAAGGTTTTTGGTTTAGTTAAATCTAACATTCAAGAGGTGCACATTAGTGAATCAAACAAAGATATTTATTCTCGAGAGAGATTTATGTTCAGAGTAGGCGAACTCGGTAGGTAGGAAGTTAGAAGCAAAACATGGTAAACCATCTATTAAATATTCCGAGGTAGTCAAGTGGTGAAGTTGAGGTCCATAGATGTTCTCATCCCAGCATCTCTCCTAGAACTCTAGAATATAGTTAGTAGAACTTTGTTTATGATCATCCTCGTGTATTTTAGAAGTATAATTTAGCTAACAACTCATGAATTCGCTTGTCCAAATTGTATGAAACTCGCAAATTTTGGTGCTTGTTAACTACAATCCTCGTGGTTTCATACTTCTTTTTTGACTTTATTACTCCTTTGACTTGTGCACTTGCAAGATTTTTAGATGCAACAAGTTTTTAGCGCTATTGTCGAGGATTGTTAGAATTAACAATATCAATACCACACGAGTTTTTAACTTGATTGGGCTTTTTATTTTACTGTTTTAACTTTAGGAATCTCCATTTCTGGTGTGCATGAACCCTTTGGAGGGTGAAACATCTCGTAAAGAGGATCCATAAATCGAACGAACATTCCAAGCCCAAAGAAGAGCTCAACGCCAAGAAAGAATGCAACGCTAACAAGAGATAGACAATGCAAAACTGGTTGTGGTGCCAAATGAGGATGATCTTCCTATGGAAGACTTTGCACTTCCACGTGTTGAGGAAGTTGTTCCTTACATATGAAGACCAACTATAAAGCAAAAAAATTTGAGCTTAAGTTGACCACAATTCAATTGCTCATGCAATACTTTACATGTGGTGGATCATCCACGAAGGATGCCAACTCACACATTAATGCCTTTGTGGAAATATGTGACATACTCAAATACTTAGGTGTCACCCATGATGCTATTAAGCTCAAATTATTTCCATTTTCAATCAGGGACAAAGCCCAAAGTTGGTTGCAGTCATTACCTCCTTATTCTATTTATACATGGGATGGCTTGAGGAAGCAATTCCTAACAGAGTTCTTTCCACCTTCTATGACTGTGAGGATCTTGAGTGAGATCACATCCTTTAAATAGAGAGACATGGAAACGTTGTACGAAGCATGAGAAAGATTTAAGGATCTATGAAGGAGCTGTCCAAATCATGGTTCGCCACACTGGAGGTAGCTCTAGGCCTTCTACAATGGATTATAAAGCACAACAAGAAGAGAGATGTATGTCGCTGCAAATAGCCCAAAATTGTTGTAGATTGTCTACTAAAAGAGACAATCCTAAAAGAGTGGGGGGAAGATATGAGATATACAATTTAGATGCTTTGACAGCCGCCATGCAAGCCATGAGCACTCCTTTTGAAACATTCATGAATCAAGGAATGAGGCCAGTGATGGTGGTGCAACAACTATCTTGTGAAGCATGTGGAGGGCCTCACTCTTGAGAAAAATGTCAAGAAGTGACATCAACGAATAATATCCCAATGGAGCAACTCAACTATGTAGTAAATCAGCCAAGATACTCCAACAATTTTGAGCGTACCAACTTCAACCTAAGGAAGAATGATCATCCAAATTTCTCATGGAGTAATAACCAACATACACTGAACCATCCAGGACCAAGACCTTTTCTAGCTCATTAACAAGTGTCAAGACAACAACAATACCACAACAACTTCCATCATCAGAGGATCTGATAAATTAGCTAGCTTTGGTTGCAAAAAGTAATCAAGATCTGATGGCAAAGCTAGCCACAACTTTACATGGATTCATGCATTAAACTAGAGCAAATTTTAAAGACCTGACAAAGTCTAGGAGAAACCTGGAAGCTCAAGTGGGGCAATTAGCAATACAGTTAGCAGAAAGATCTCAAGGAACACTGCCAAGTATTACATAAGTAAATCTAAAAGAACAATACCAAGCAACAATTTTTAGAAGTGTAATGGATGTGGAGAATACCCCCAAGGATGCCCAAAGTGTCAAAAAGGAAACCCCAGAAAGTCCCAAAGAACTTACACCCCAAAAGAAGGAGCATAAAAGGCCAACAGTACCATTTCTTCAAAGATTACAATAGGGGAAATTAAAAAAATTTCAAAATATTCTTTCTATATGTAAGAAATTGCATACTAACATTCCTTTTGTAGAAGAGCTTGAGCAAATGCTTTGTTATGTGAAGTTCATGAAGGACATCTTGTCCAACAAAAGAAAATTTGAAGACTACAAAATCGTAGCTCTTACTGAAAAATGCAATGGAATTCTCTAAAAAGAAACTACCACCAAAGCTGAAGGATCCAGAGAGTTTTACTATACCTTTTAGAGTCCTAAACTGTTGGATAGAAGATGATAGCTATAACAACCTGGTAGAGCATATATGAAATCCGCCATGTAATTTTAGATATGCAGGTCAGAGAGTTATGCACAAGATGAGAGAAATCAGATCAGGAATTAGGAAATGGAATTCAGATGCCCCAAGGAACCTATCTGAAGAAAGAAAAACAATATTAAGTTCACTCAGACAGTTAAAACTATAAACTGAATTTGGTGACACCATGTCGGATGATCTACAACAGCTGGCACAGAACCTTAGGAAAATACAAAGTGACTCAACTATTGTACACCATAGCCTACTAAAAATCTTGAATTCAGTGACTTCAACAAGGTGATGCCAATACTGCCTATTACCACATAAAACGCAGAAGCAGAAGCACCATCAAAGGAATCTGGGAAAATCAGACCTAGCTAGAAGTTGTTCAGGAGGTAACAAACTATTTCAAAATTCACTTTCAAAGCAGATTTAGGGAACACTTCTGGCCCAGAACTAGACTTAAAGCCAACTTGTTCACAAAGCTATCAGGCATAGCAAGGAACTATGTGATCACACCTTTCACCGAGCAGGAGATGCTTGAAAATCTCAACTCATGTGGCAGTAATAAAAGTCCATATCCGGATGGTCTAAACTTATGTTTTATCAAACATTTTATCCACCTGGTCAAGGATGAAATCCTTCGGATGCTATAGGAGTTCTATAAAAATAGTAGAGTAACCACAGGTTCCAATGCTGCACACATTACACTCCTTGCAAAGAAAACCAACCCAATGGCAATGGAGGACTTTAGGCCAATCACTCTTACTGGTTATATGCCAAAAAACCTTTCCAAAACACTTGCAAGAAGATTGACAGCAATTTTGGAGGAGGTTATCTCCCCCAACCAAATGACCTTCATCAAAGGGAGGAAGCTACTGGACAGCATCCTCATAGGTAATGAGTCTATTGATTAACTAAGGAAGCTAAGGAAATCATCCATAATATTTAAAGTGGACTTCGAGAAAGCATTTGATACACTAAACTGGTCCTTTCTTCTGTCAACAATGCAGCACATGGGCTTCCCCAAGGCATGGATTGACTAGATTGCAGAGATCATGTCTTCTGCCTCCTTCTCAATACTTGTTAATGGAAGCCCTACCTCAAAATTTCTCCCACAGAGAGGCCTAAAGCAGGGGGATCCATTATCACCCTACTTTTTAACATTGCAGCTGAAGGTCTATCTGTTCTGCTACATAGAGCTGCAAACCTACACAAGTTCATTCCATTGCAGGTTGAAAGACACAAGGTACAGCTCTCTCATCTGCAATTTGCAGAGGACACCATGTTATTTGGTGAATCTAACTGGGATACAATCAGAACCTTCAAGGCAATCCTCTTGATATTTGAACTCATATCTGGTCTAAGAGTGAATTACAGTAAAAGCTCCATTTATGGAGTGGACATGGACTGTGGAATCATTGAGGAAATGGCTGCATATTTAGGATGTAAGAAAGACCACCTTCCTTTCAAGTACCTTGGTATTTCTATGGGCACCAAGAATCATAAAGCTACCATATGGCAGCCTATTGTCTCAAGAACTTCACAAACCTTACAATCTGGGAGAATAACTACCTGTCAGTGGGAGGTAAAGTGACTATGATCAATGCAGTGCTCAATGCGCTTCCCATGCATTTCCTTTCCTTCTACAACATCCCAAAATCAGTCTTGCACAAACTGACATCCCTGCAGAGGAACTTTTTTTTTGGGTAGAACTGCATGGAAGAGGGCAGCCATCTAGACTTCATGGAAAAAATAGCCCTGCCCAAAAATAAATGAGGATTGGGAATTAAGAGAACAGAGGAACTAAGCAAGGCACTGCTGGGGAAATGGGGTGGTAGAATACTGCAGGATAAGAGCTCTCTAGCCATTGACATACTGAAATCAAAATATGAAACAGAGCCTGGCCTGCGTCTGGGAGGCCTAAGACTCCTTCAGAGAGCCCTGCCTATTAGCTCCCCCAAAAGAGGAAGAAGAAGAGGTGACTCATACACATCTTCTTGGTGGAAAGCTATGCAGAATATCACCTCCAAAAACTGGTACTTGGAAAATATGGAGATAAAACTTGGGACTGGATCAGGAATCCTCTTATGGAGGGACAAATGACTCTCACTGGAAGCACTATCAGACATTTTTCCTCAGCTCTATATAGTCTCAACAAACTCTCTATTATATGTTTCTGATGCAGGTAAATGGGAAGACAACTACTGGAGCTGGGACCTGCCTTGGAGAAGAAGACTGAGGAACAATGAAGAACAACAGCTTGCCCAGCTCCTAAGCCTGCTCCAGGGCAGATCTCCTGTACAAAATGGCCAAGACTCTTACCTATTTAAAGGAGACATATTTGGTCAGTATAGTCTAAATCTTCTTACCTAAAACGGCTTGATCCACAGGTTCTGCCGTTTACAAGCAAGGAGGCTAGTAAATTGTCCATCTTCTGGAACTAATATTCACAAACAAAGCAAGAAATTCTTGCATGGAAGCTCCTCCTCTAGACCCTCCCTATCAAATACACCCTGCAGAATAGAGCCATCATCCTAGCAGAGCAAGAAATCCCCTGCACTTTGTGCAATGTAGGTCAGGAGAGCTATGAGCTCTTATAAGAGAAACCCAACTTACCAGGTATCAGAAACAGTACCTACACTCCTGGAGTTATGCTCGAGGAAGCCACCAGATAGCAACATAGATGTATGGAAATTTGTCTGGATTTCCTTTATCTGGTAACTATGGAAGGTAAGGAATAAAAAACACTTTGAGGGTAAACCTCCTTTGATTAATGCTGAATTACAGGTCATACAAAGAAAAACCTGGCTAAATATAAAAGCTCCCCCAAAAAAATCCAGATTTTTCTTACTCCTTAATTGATTGGATACTACAGCCTCTAATCTGCAAGGAATTCTGAAATTTGGTTTTGATGTAGACTTGCAGCTTGGTATCCAATTTGAGATTTGAATAGCATACTTCCTGGAGATTTAATACTGTGTTCATGACACATACATTAGGCCATGTTTGCGGATATTGGATTCAGCTTTATTCCATGTTTTGATGCTATTACTGTCCCTGATAATTTGTGGTTATGAACAAGGTGATATTTGTGCATTGCAAACTGCTTCTCTGGAAAATGATCTGTCACTAAGCTGCATAGGTAACAATAAAACTCTCCGGGACACACACAAACCTCTCTAATGGTCGGATTTTGGTTTATTTCCTAATTGTTCTAATGGCTTCTTGTGATTAAGTCAAAGTCCATGCAATTGTCATCGCTGGTCACCTCACACAACAGGACTACATTTAACTTATTGACAGCAAGTCATCAAAGACATGACTGATCAGATTCTCTGAGACAATACTGAAGCAGGTTTTTGCTATTTTGTTATCTGCACTTATGTAGACTTCCGGTACCTTACCTCACGGAAACAACAATTAAGTTGTAACTAAGGTGTGCAGTACAAAACATGAGACTATAATTGGCTCTCCATGAGATATATCCATAGATTTTTGAAGCTTGCAGCTAGCTCTAACTGCCACAAATGAGCCAGCAAGACAAAAAAATTCAGAATATGGACTGCTTTCAAGCTGACCACCATTTCAGAATATGGAATGCTTTAATTGACCATCATTACCCTCAAGGCACAAGTTAGTCTTTGACTCTGATCTTTTTGTAAGATCTCCAAAAGTTATAATATGTGTCATGATGCAAAATTTGTGCGGAAGCGTAAACATAAGTGTGTATTAAACATACATAACAAAAATTTCAGAGATCTTTTGACATGGATCTTTGCTAATTTATACAAATTGATGGTACAAGGGAGAAGGAATTTTATACCTCTTGTAGAACCACTAATTCGTGCAAGAAAGCTCCTTCTGTTGAGGTGTTCAAATGTCCACCCTCTAGAGTAGTCCACACCACTACTTCCCTTGAGGTTTATACAATCTAAGTGTATAACTTATATGTGGATAAAGGAGTGCTAGCTCCAACCTTTAAGCCTTATAAAAGAGAAGAAAACATGTTCAAGTTTTTGCCCAAAAATTCCAAGTCTTTCTCATGTAGAGGATGCAACAAGGATATGGAATTTCTCAACAATTTTTTAAAGGCATTAAATCTCGACCAACTCCACCTCTTTTTGATAAGATTAAGGTATTTATTTAGGTGGTCATGAGTCTAAAATGTCAACACATGTTGTAGCTAAAGAATAACATTTAACCATAGCTTGACATGTGTTACAACAATTGACACTTTATGCTTATGTGTCATGTTATCGTAAAAAACATATCCATGAGGTTTCTACACACCTCTACACATGTGAGGTCATGCATAGCATGTCTATATAACCCCATAATGTCATACAAGTCCTTGAGGTTTCAAAATAGTTCAATTTATCCCCTATACTTTACCTTAATCACACTTTGACCCCATCAAGAAAATGATGTTAATGTGTGTGACCTTATAGGTTCTCAATAACATGGCAATGGACCCATAATTAACATAATCAAATTATTATTAATGAATTAAAAACTTTTAATTCATTATTCTTTAATTATATTCCATTGACCCTGAGTGACCTCTAGCAAGATGTCATGGTCCCCAAGCATTGAGAATAGCCATAGAAGTAGACTATTCTTTCAAGAATTAGTTCTTGTGTAGTTGATATACTTTTATCAATAACATATTCCTAATCTCGTATATTGAGATTATTTATCACCCTCATTTATATACGTAAGATTTCTCGTACCGGAAGTCATGATCATTAAGTTGTAACTAAAAACTCTTTTCTAATTAAACTTGTGCTTTGCAAAGGCTAATATGACTTCTTATAAATGGCCATAGGAATATCTTCTCCTAACATTGTAGAAGCGGTGAATCCTTTATTGATAATTCATAATATTTCCATACTTCTAAACCCTAATCCCAATACTACCCATTCATACCAATTTATGGTGTAACTCAGAATAGAATTAAAGAATGACATCCATACTCAAGATCTTTATATGGTTATCTAAAGTCTAAGGATTACACCTACTATTCTATAGAGTATCATCGATTGATAATATGATGATCTTTTTTGCGGGTCAATCTGATGTACTTGTCAACTACAAGCATCCATGTTTTTAGCTTAAGTGTCACTATAGTTGATGAGATCAACTATTTCATTCCAAAGGAATTGGCTGAGAACATGCTAACCTATCCGTATTAATGATGCATTGTCTCACTAATACTATGATTAGGGACATTTAGTATTTATAACTGTAATTAGAGTGGTCTTATCACTCTTTGTGATACACTCTAAGTTATTAATGTTAGGCTTCACTATTTTATATGTTATAAATAAATAAGTAGTAAAGGTTGCTACAATCATATATACAACATTAAAGTGTCAATACATATGCCTAAGGTGATTGGTCTTAGGACATAACACTAACAATTTTATACCGGCGCACTGATCAATTTGCCCTCATTCACTACAGGGGTAGCTCTGCAATCAAAATCGAGCTATGTACCAATATCCTCATAGAGAGTGAAAATGATAAGTTGATAGCCATGACGTTTTGTTTGCTGAAAAGCGGATAATGGTAATTAACTGAATGCCGAGATGCTATGTGACCTTCTATGAAACTAGGGGAGCCATACACCTGATCACCCTAAACTACGATGAGGGCTGATATGGATTTGGGCCCAAATATAAAGATCACTCTCAAAGATTTAACTTGTAGAATCTTATTAGATTAGTCAGCTTCAGACTTTGTAAAGTTGTAAGACTTGCTTCCCTTTTCTTTTCTTTTCATTGTACAAATTTTTATTATTATTAAAAGATCTTAGCTTACCAAAAAAGAAAGAAAGAATGCGTTAGACTTCCTATTACCTTCTGGATACAAGCATTCTACGAGCCTGTTTTACGCAACATTCTTAAAATTATAATTGGCTTATAAGCACATTTTTTCAGAAAAGCATTGTTTTGCGCAGCCAACCTTCTACTACTTGTTCTTATTTTAAGAAGGAAAACCTTCTAAAAAATAAGCACCTCCTAACATGCTTTTTCCCTTCTAAAAAATAAGCACCTCCTGATATATATTTTTCCTTCTTCCAAGATAATATTACCCTCATGAACTATTTTTTGAAGATTATTTTGGTAATTTACAATTAATTTTGTAATATATAATTAAAATAAAATTTTAATAATTATCTTTTAAGTACTTGC
>JAOWBN010048392.1:0-21293 GCA_028565015.1 Pinguicula moranensis
TCCAATTTCGTAGCTTTGTTAACAAATTGTTGATTACGGTTGTTCAATTTCGGTGCCTTAGTTCAGAAATTATGTTGCTTACGGGGTAATTGCTTACGGTTGTTGAATTTGGGTGCTTTGTTCAAAATTAAAAAGCTTACAATAGAATCTGTTGTTTTACTGGAACTTGCAATTGTTCAATTTCGTAGCTTCCAATTTCTTGTCTTAGTATTCCTACCTGTCCTATGTCTTAGAAATGCCGCTTTAATATGGAATTGCTTTAGCTTTAATCATTTTTCATTGTTTTTTTAAAATTTTCATAGATTTGTAACAATAGTTTTGCTCACCTTGAAGTTTAGTTGTTCCTAAATTAATGGATCAACGTTCTACTATTTTTGTTTTTGCTTTATTTCATCTTGTCGTGTGATTTGTAAAAAGCAAGCACAACTTAGCTTCTGCTTTCATTTTGGTGGAATTTGTTGCACAACTTAGCTATTTGTTATGATGAATTTTTTTGATGTTGCAACCTTTTGGGTGTGCGCAATAGTTTTTGTCACATTGCTACCTACTATCCTTGCATTAGAGGGATAAGAATCAGTTTCTGAAAGTGCCCTTATGTCGCGTGCGCATAAGCACAAGCGTAATCGAAATGCATCGCCCAAATACTTAATCCTTGACAAAGTTTATGAAAGATTGACATTCAAAGAGAGGATCACTGAAGAGTCTAATAAGGAGTGTTTCAAAAATCTGATGATGCACAACCTTCCATTCATAGAGCTTTGCAAAATTCTTATAGATGATTGTGCCTTGAAAGATGATTAATACGTGTCCGTAGTCGAAAAGGTCATGATTTTTCTGCGTACAGCACACCACCAGAAAAATAGAATTTTAAAAATGATTTTTTTTAATGTATTGGCCAGACCATCAATCAAGCATTCCATCAAGTGTTGCGTGCTGTGCTAAAGTTACGTAGAACATTACTCGCAACACCTATTCTGGTTGATCAAACATGCACCCATAGGAGATGGAAGTGGCAGCGACGGTTTTAATGAACATAACAGACGAGTCTAGCCCGCCCATTATGTAAGCGGTGCGGCTGATTGAACCCGCGGGCCAAACTCGCCCGCCCGTTTAACATTTATATATATAAAAATTGGTCTAGGGATTCAGTTTCTCCGTATAATTTCCGCGCATATCCTTCATTCTCTCTGATTTCTTGTACAATTTCTTATCTTCTCTCTCATTTTCGATTTGTTCGTTTCTCTCTAATTTTCAATTTCTTCGTCTTCTCCTTGATTTTCGATTTTTTTGCGGTTCGATTCCCTCGTTCCGTTTTCGCCACTAATGAGAAGAGGAGAAATTTCTTGTGGTTTGCTTTCTTGTCTTCTCTATGGTTTTCGATTTTTGATTTTATTATACAGTTCCTCTGTAGTCTATAGCTCTGTATTGTTCTTCAAAGTTATTGTTTCTTCTTCAAATTTCTTCATTTTTGATTATGAGTGTGTGACTGTATAATGAAAACAATTGGTGAATCAGACATTGATCTGAATTCTAACCAAATTTAGCAGCTAGAATCTTGAATTCTCGGTTGTCTGTTGCAATTTTGATGAATTGTGTGTATGAAATTATGTGTTTATTCTTAAAATATTATTCTTGAAACACACCATTCTTGAAACTGGGTGTCTGAGTTCCATTTGAGTAGGATTCTACCAGAATGTGTTGAATAATTTCCATTCGGTTTGATTGTTGCTTTTGCTTAGAGAGAGCTTCTTGTTGAAACTTTCTTTTATTTGGTAAATGTTTTCGAGAGCCTTTTCAGGTTGTATAATAAGTGTTTAAACTCTGTATGTTTAGCATTCCCAAACTTGAATTACATTTCAGTTGTAAAATATTTTCACTTATTTGATTCGTATGTAAGATGTTGATTTTTTGAGACTTTTGGTTAAATAGGGCCAAACGGACTGCCTGTCATTGCCCATTTTTTTGGCGTGCGGGTTTGTCCGGCCTGTTTAGAAAAATGGGTCAGGCACGCACCGCCTGTTTTCTACAAACAGGTGGTGCGTGCCTCCGTATGCCGACCACTACATATCATACATGTTTCTTCTATATAACAGTTTTACAGTTAAATTTCCGTTCTAAATTTTAATTACAAGGATGCGTAGGTGCATTGGACTGTACCTACATACTGATGCACACTCTAGTAGAAGATCAGCCATGTTAAAGGATACAAAAAGGACATTTGGCAACTAATATCCTCGGCGTTTGCGACACTCAAGGGCATTTGTTTACATGCTTGTTGATTGGGAAGATTCAGCCGCAGATAGTCGTGTGTTTCGTGATGCAATCACTCGTCCAAATGGACTGAGGGTTCAAAGTGGTGAGTTAAATATATTGATGTTATATATTTTGACAAAGAGTATGATAAACATTAGCTTTTTGGTCTTCTCAGGAACGTATTATTTATGTGACAATGGCTATATACATTGTGAAAGTTTCCTTATTCCGCATAGGCAAACCATATATCATTTGCAATAGTGGGGTGATGCAAATAGGAGACCGGTCGGGGTCACGCCCCAGGCGCGGGGGGCTTAAGGCGCCGGCGATGTCGCCCCCAGGTGGCTGGGGTGGGCGACATCCCGGAGGCGCGGCCGGAGCGCCGAGGGGCGCGCGGAGCGCGGCTGTGGGGCGAGGTGGAGCGCTGCTCTTACCTTTGCTTATCAAACTGGGAATGACACTTCCCAACCGCTTTGCTAGAACTTTGGCGATCACCTTTGGCATTGTGCCAATAAGAGATATTGGCCTGAAGTCCTTAACCTGCAGAGGGTTAGCAGTTTTGGCTAATAATGAGATATGGGAAGCGTTACTGCCTCTAACAAGCTTACCTGCTTTGTAGTACTCCAAAAACAGTTGCAGGATATCCGGTATGAGAATGTGGATGAAATGTTTGATGAAACTAAAATTCAGGCCATCCGGACCTGGACTTTTTTGCTCCCGCAGTCTGCTATAGCAGCCACAATCTCTGATTCTGTGAAAGGTAGCTGGAGGGTTGCTTTGTGAATCGGATCAAGATGCCTTAGCTGAAGACCAAAGAAAGGTCTGTGAGCCATTTTTTCTGTAAATCTTTCCTTGAAATGTCTATAAATACAGTCTTTGATGAGAATAGGATCCTCCAGCCAGGTTGAACCATCCATAATGCCAAGAATCCTGTTCTGCAATCTGCTTGCTTTCAAGCTATTATGGAAAAAGGCTGAATTTCATCACCTAGTTTAATCCATTGCAGTCTGGATTTTTGATAAATGGTACTGTTTAGTCTACTCGAAACAGTGTCTAACTTTGAGTGCAGTTCGGCCAGGCTTGACAGGTCACTACTACCAGAGGAAAGTTCAGCTTGTAGCTCAATGACTTTGATACACTGCTGCAGCTTCATCTTTTCGGCCTCAAGATGCACATGAGAGGAATTATTCCACCCACAAATTTCTTGCCTCAAAAGTTTTATTTTTTTCATGATGATGAAACTCCAGTAACCCACACGATAAGTGCTAGTTCAGAAATGCTTCACCATTTCATTATAACTCTTTTCTAACAGCCAAGCATCCAGGACTTTGAAAGGGATAGGGCCCCAATTGTAGTGTTTAGATGTCAGACTCACTGGACAGTGATCTGAGCCTATCTTGTCCAGAGCACTCTGAATCCATGTTTCACCATTGTCCAGCCATGGATCATTTACCAAAAATCTGTCAAGGCGGCTCATTGATTTACATGTCTTAAGGGACCATGTAAATTTCCTGCGTTCCAGCTTTAGATTGTGGAGGGCCGAGGTGTTGAGGAAGTTCTGAAATAATGCAATCTCCTGCAAGGAATTATTTGCTGCAGCCCCTTTTCTTTCCTCAGGCGCAAGAACTGCATTAAAATCTCCAAAAACACAGCATCTATCCTGTTTGAATGGCAGCAGAAAATCTGAAAGTTGCTGCCACTGGTCTTGCTTCCCTAATAGATCACCCGGGCCATATACATTGAGTATATGGGACTGAGTGTTATCCCCATCCCATACTCCAGATATAGCCAGAAATCCATCACCACCTGCCAAGGAGGATCTGACAAATTTTCTCCTATTCCATACACACAGAAGCCCACCTGATGCTCCATTTGATCCGCTATAGCACCAATCAAAATCTAGGTCATACCATAAATATGTACATAATCTCTTGTTGATAACTGACAATTTGGTTTCTTGCAAACCGATGAAATCAGCCTTCTCTTTCCAAATCAACTCTTTAACCTGCTTTTTTCTTTCACAACTCCCCAAACCACGTACGTTTAGAGTGATCAGTTTCATTGATTAAGTTGTACCTCTGGCCTCCTAAGGGAGGAAGCTGACGCCTCTTGATAAACTTTAGACATCTCCTGTAACCTAGTGCTGAAAACACCCTTGTGATCACCATATAATATGCCGAGCTGCGAACCAATACCCATAATTCTGTCAACCTCAATATTAGGTATAGGGCTCAATTTGTAAGGACGATCTATAGGTGTAGGCAACGGGGGACAAACATAGGAGTTTGCTCCTATTTTGCTTATCCAATCTTCCAGAATGGCTATGTTCTTTTGCCTTAGAGGATCGTTTTCTCTCCTGGTTTGGCTTCTAGTCTTGGAACGTCCTTTACATATCATTGATTTAGCAACTCTTGGGTTTTTAGTCTTAGTAGGGAAAATGACCCCTGCTGAATTATGGAGGAGCGCTGGATAATCCTCCCGGGAACCTGAGATGTGCTTCTCTATTCCATACCAAGTAGTAGGAGATATAACCTCTGGCATTTTCAACAGTGGGGCAGGGGAAGACAGAGACTCCAAAATGGGAACCAATCCGCCAGAGGAAGCTTCTTGAGTTTCGCAGTTTTCATTATGAGAACATCCCAAGTCAAAAGCTACTGAAGTATCCTTGGTTTGAGCTGCAGGGGCTAGCAACTGAGGAATAGATAACGTCCTTTCTTCAGCCAAAATTTGAGCATTCTTTTGAGACAAAGAGGGGGGGCACCAACTTAACTTTGGTGGGATCCAAGGCTCATATTCTTTCAACAACTTCAGCGATCTTGTACATGTTAGATCAGGAGCAGCAAGTATCGGAGTTGTTATCTCCCAATTTTTTGATATGCAATTCACATCTTCATCCCCAAAACATGTCTCATCCATACTTTCACTAGGTAACCGTGCTGAGATACTTGAGTCCAGTACAGAGTCATCCTCATCCAGATAATCACACCACGCTGAAAGCACCTTGACATATTCAACTATTCGTAGCATAATAGGAGTATCATTAATCATTACCTGTAGACATTGATCAATCTTGGCTACCATAGGAACAAGGATAGAGATATTGGCTGCCTCTAAGTCCGTTTTATCAAGGGTAGAATCATCAATATTGAAGAAAGTTCCAAGCTTGTTTCCTATGGCCTTCAGATTAGTTTGGGACCACGCATTCAAAGGCAATCCATAGATTCTGAGCCTGCACAGCCTATTCGTTTCCTTCTGCTGAAGGGACCACGGTGATATATCATTTACCCATCTACTCAGCCATTCCTTGTCCTTAGCCAAAAGATTGAGTAAATCCACAGATACCTCTTCCCACAATAACACCTTGCTAGGCCCAACTGGACTAACCACAATGTTTAAATAACCCGCAGATTTAAGAGCTTTCTGAAGCGCACGGCAGCCATTAGGATGGTTGAGTTTGGCAGTAAAGCTACGACTGAGCCATGAGTCAGGCTCCACAGAGGAGAGCAGATGAAGTTCTCTAGAAACAGGAGGGATATTTACCCCTGAGTTCTCCGCTTTCTGAGAGGGCGTCACAACTGTCCCCATTGTCTTTTGTTTACTGATGGAGGTGTTTTTTTTGAATCTAGCCTGGTTGGCCTGGAGACGATAAGACCCCAACCAGGTATTGTTCAATTTGAAAAGTATCAGGTCCAAGTCTTCAACCGCAGTAAACTCCACAAAACCAAATTGTAGACCACTGTTACTGAGCTTTCACGCTATGGTCAATTTCACAATCTTACCTTGACGTTTTAAAACACTGAAAAGCCTCTCTCGATCACATCCTTTCGGGAAATTTGTTATGTAAAAACTTCTAGCCTCCGGCAGCTCTGCAAAGTCAGAATGTTTGGGAGAGAGAATCCTGGGACCCAATCTATCAAAAACTGACCGATCATACTGCGAAGGTTGATTTCTATATGGCCGGGTATCGACAACTGGGGCTTTACCTGCTTTAATCTCTGCCCTCTTCATCAACTTGAGCTGTCGAGGAGGGATAGTACAAGTTGACGTCATCCGAAGCAGAACAGTGGATGAAAAGAAGGTAACAATGTATGACAATAAATCTAGCTAATTGACGCTCCCCAGTAGCGAGAGGCTTCCCAGGGAGGGGGAGAGTACACGAAAGCTAGGCTCGGATAGGCGGGACTGGAGCAAACGCTTGCCGACGGTAAGGAGGAAAACGGTGGAAGCTTGAGGAGGGGACAATGAGTGGGTGAAAAGTTAATCCTCAATCCAGAGATTAATTCGAAGTTAAGTAGAATGGCCTTGAATGCTACCACTGATCTCCACTCAACTTGACCCAATAAAATGGTGTCATCTGCAAATTGCATATGAGAGATTTGCACCTGCCTCTAGCCAATGGTCAAGCCATAAAAGATATTTAGATCGGTCTCCCTATTGATCATGGCCGAAAGGCTTTCAGCAGCAAGCAAGAAGAGGAAATGAGAGGTAGGATCCCCTTGTCCGGTACCATATGAAGGATAAAACTTCCACCAAGACCAACACTGGGGAAAGTTCATTCTTGCCATGGTATGTAGCAGATAATTCCAATGAATTGTGTCGAAAGCCTTCTCAAAATCAACTTTAAATATTAAGGCTTGCTTCTTCAGCTATTTTGCCTCATCAATGACCTCATTCACAACCACCACACTGTCCAAATTTTCCTGCCCTTAATGAATGCAGATTGTGTGGTGTTGATTAGTTTTCCTACTACAAGTCCGAGTCTGTTTGCAAGAGTTTTGGAGATAATCTTTGGCATTGCACTGATGAGAGTTATAGGCCTATAATACTTGACATACTGTGGGGTGGAAGACTTAGCAATTAGAGTTATATGAGAGGCGTTGCTACCTCTACACAGTTTTCCATTTCTGTAGAACTCCCTCATGAGCTGCTTTATATCCGGTTTAAGCAGGTGTATAAAATGCTTGATAAACTTAAAATTGATGTCATCTGGATCAGGGATCTTTGGACTGCCATAGCATGAGATAGCAGCAAGTACCTCTGACTCAGACAAAGGTTGCTTCAAGAAGCTCCTGCTTATCTGATCAAGCTCTCTGAACCGGAGAGAAAGGAATGGCCTGTTTGGTATTTTCTCAGTAAATCTCTCAAAATGCTGATAGAAGCATTCTTTAATCGCAACAGGGTTTTTGATCCAGATTGCTCCATCATAGACACCACTAATCTTGTTAGCACATCTTGACTTCTTCAGGCTGTTATGGAAAAAAGCAGAGTTGTCATCACCTTTTTGAAGCCACTGAATCCGAGCCTTTTGATAAGTTATGGAGTTCAGTTGTCTAGAAATACTATCGAGCTACAGGTATAGGTATGAAAGACTTTGGTGATCAATGCTAGATGATGGATTTGTTTTGGCAAACAGCTCAATCTCTCTGATGCAGTGAAGCAGAGCGATTCTCTGTTCTACTAGGTTCCTTGGCCTGGATGAGTTCCACTGCAGGATGCTCTCTCTAAGTAGTTTGAACTTCATCAGAAAGTGGTAACTCATGAAGCCAGGTATAACAGTGTAGCTCCAAAATTGTTCTACAAGCAGATGGAAGTCTCTATCAAGTAGCCAAGAGTCAAGGAACTTAATTGGTTTAGGGCCCCAGTTCAACTATTTTCTGGATAAGCTAACTGGGAATGGTTCGATCCCTCCTTGTCCAGACCATCCTATGTCCAAGTCTCTTCTGTGTCTAGCCATTTGTTACTAACCAAGAACCTATCTAAACGGCTCGTTGCTTTTAAATATTTCAAGTACCAGGTATATTTCCTGCGTTCCATCTTCAAATTCTGCAGCTCTAAGTTTGAGATGAAACTGTTAAAGAGTGTTACTTCCTGAATGTAGTTTCAAGCAGCCACTCCCTTCCTCTCACTGAGTTTGACAACTGCATTAAAATCACCCATAACACAGCATTTGTCCTGCTTGAGGGGCAGTAGGAAATTAGTCAGAGTCAGACCCTGTTCTTGTTTCTTTGTCAGCTCATTAGGACCATAGACATTAACCATGTATGACAAATTGGCTTCCCCTAACCAGTGACCTGATACACCTAGTATTCCTTCGTCGGCAAACACAGCAACTCTAGTAAAATTTTCCTTGTTCCAGATACAAAGTAAGCCCCCGGATAGCCGTGAAGAACCTGCATAGCAGCAGTCAAACTCATTGTCTGTCCATAAATAAGCACATAGATTTCTATCTATAGTTATCATTTTTGTTTCCTGGAGGCTGATAAAATCCACCTCCTCCCTTCTGATCAGGTGCTTGACTTGTCTTTTTCTATCAACACTCCCTATTCCACGCTCATTATATGTCACAATCTTCATGGGCATAGGTTGTTTTTTGCCCTATCAAGGGGGGCTTGAGGCTGAAGCCAGTGATGTCTTGGTAGATAATTCTCTCAACAGATTGTGGAAGACCTCCTGGTTACCCCCATACATAACTCCGAGATGGGAGCCCAGTGACATGATAGAATCCACGTTGTAGTTCATAGGATCAATTAATCAATCCTTCCTTTTCTAAGGAGGTAACGGCAGGGGAGGGGTGACCAAAGATTTAGCTGCTATTTTAACTAACCATTCATCCAGGATGGCTAGTTTGCTAGCATGCGATGGATCAAGCTCCTGTCTTGTTTGGCTTTTGGTCCTTGGCCTGACTCTAGGTCTTTTAACTAACCATTCATCCAGGGGAGCCGTGTTGAAGGGGGGAACTCCTCAGATTGATCAATTCCCTGTGGATTTCTGATTTTTGAAATAGCTTCTGAAGGTTTCTCAACTGGTGTAGGAGCTGAGTTATCCAACACCAAACTCTCTGGGACTATTAGAGAGGCCCTACGAGGTTCAACTTCAGGCAACGCCTCATATATTACAACTGGAAGAGGTGTGATCCCTTGTTCCACTGACAGTTCTTCCTTTGACTCTGGTGTAACTCTGGTTAAGGGAGTGAGGTTTCCAGTTGTACAAGTTTAAGGACTGGTCCACATGTGTCTGATAAGATCTTATAAATTTTAGCTCAGAATGAGAGGGAGGCCACCAGCTAGTTTTGTGGAGTTCCCCAGAATGAACATTGACAAGACCTCAGTCTGAGGCTTATTGGGAATCAGCTTCTCTATTGGGGGAGATGAGCATACAATTTCGGCATCTAAGGAATGAGCCAGTTCATCACTGGAATGCTCCATGGAAATGTCCTCAGATAACTTGGAAGACTCCGAGTCTGAGTCGTCTAAGTAGTCTTCATGCCATGATGGTAAATTTTTCTCAACTTCCATGATATGCAGGGTATAAGGCACTTCATCTACTATCACCTGCATACGTTGATCCACTTTGTGGTCCAGAGGGATTTGAACTGTCAAGAAGGTTGATTCAAGACTTTGCTTAGAAAGAGTTATATCATCAATATAGAGAAAGGTCCCCACTTGATTGCCAATTTCAGCAAGATTCTGTTGTGACCATGCCTGAATAGGGAGACCAAAGACTTGAAACCTGCATGTTCGACTGCTTGTAGGTTTCCTAGGGGACCATGGAGAGATATCAGACACTCTAGTAGCCAACCATGCATGATCATTTCTTAGGAGATTATCCAAGTCCAGAGGCTCCTCCTCCCACATCAGAATACTCTTGGTGCTTAATGGGCTAATTCTAACATTCAGATAGCCTGCTGATCTTAGTTCCCTTTGAAGATCTTGCCAATTGCCTTTCTGAGTCAAAGAGGCTACATGGCTATGGGCAAGCCATGAGTTTGGTAACACTTCAGTTGTAGACGATAGCACTGCAGCCAGAGAAGATTCAGTGGGAGAGGCCACAGCTGGCTTAGGAGGTTTAGTAACCCATGGAGCCTTCGTGTCAGTTGAGGCGCCTACGGCTTTCACTATCTTTCTAGGGTGGCTGTTGGGAAATCGAGCTCAATTGGCTATCAGGCGGTGCGAGCCAATCCATATATTGTTGAGCTTGAATAATAGTAGCTCTTCATCCTCAACATTGGCGAAGTCCACGAAGCCAAACTGAAGGCCTCTAGCATTTAGCTTGCGGGTAACAGATATATTGTGGATCTTGCCTTGATGTTTCAAGGCACTCCTCAGACGGTCCACATCACAACCTCCAAGAAAGTTAGTAAGGTAGAAACAGATAGTACCTGGAAGGTTCGGTTGTGCAACTTTGCTAGGCTGAAAGATTCTTGGTCCTAGTCTCTCGAAGACTAGCCAAGGATTTTGGCCTCGAAGCGGTGGAAAGGCACCGGGTTAGATCTGAAATTGAGACATCGGGGCTTTACCAGCCTTAATTTTTGCACATCGCATCAACCTCAGCTGGTGAGGAGGGATAGTCCAGGGATTCGGAGGAGCCATTCAAGATTGACTCGTGTCGGGGAATAGGGAAGAGCAGAAGAGGAGAGCAGGGGGGAAATAGGGAATAGGGATGTGCGAGACTCCCCGGGAGCATGAGGCTACCCAAGGAGGAGGGTGAGTAGGAGGAGCTAAATTGGTTGAGCCAGAACACGAATAGCGGCGACCAGCGGTGAGGAAGAGGATGGGCTACAGGAGCGTGGGATCGCCATGTTCGAAGAGGATTATGTTACAGTATCTTTCAATTGCTTTAAAAATTAATAAATTATAAAACTTATACAATTAATATGGTTTTATAAGTTTTATAACGTTTCAAACCCTAAACCCTAAAAAACTAAGTTTTATAACTTTTCAAACTTTAAAAAATCTAAATCCCTAAAAAACCTAAAAAAAACTAAAAAACATAAACCCTAAAATTATAAATTTATAAATTATAAAATTTTTACAAATATAAATTTTTAACTTTTATAACTTTTCAAACCTTTTTTTAAATTCATTTATAGTTGAATTTAAGCCCTTCCCATCCTTTTTTTTTAATTTTTTTAATTATATTGTAAATATAAATTAATTTAAACCATAAATATAAATGTTAACGTATATTTATTTGTATTAGTGTTATAAATGTAAATGTGACTTCATTTATATGGTCAATGTAATATTATTTATATTTTAATTTATAAATTATTATATACTTATATATAAATAATATTTTTATATTAATTTATTTATTATTATAAGATTATTCGTTTGTGGAACTTAAAATATATATATATATTATAAATTTATATGACAAATATAAAAAATAATAATTTTTTTCTAAAAAAAATGAAAGAAACAAAATTTTCCTTTAAAAAGTCCCAAAAAAACTCCGTTACGCTGGAGGTTTGAACCGAATTTGAACCATGTCGGAACCGTCATGAAACCGTCCAAAATCATCCTGAACCAAAACCGTCAACCGAACCGGAGGTTTTCGGTAAACCGAACCGCCAACCGGAGGAAATCGGACCGGACAAAGCCGGATATTCAAGGTTAAGGTTAAGGTTTTCATTTTTAAAAATCGGCAACCGGCCAAAAATCGACGGTTCGATAATCGGCAACCGAACCGCCCATGTCTACCTGAGTCCAATCATCCAAAGTAGGGACTAGGTTCTTCTTTCCATCATCTAACACCAAGTAATCAACATCAAGCATATCCTCAAATAAAGATTGGTAGTCCAACACCGACTCAAGCATAATGTAAGTGGAATTCCACCGCGTGCAAACATCAAGCTGCATTTCTTCTACATGTGGTTGGCCACATACCGCTGAAATGAGTCAAGTCTCTTAGGTGAAGACTTAATATACTTCACCAGTGTTCTCATCTCGTCCACAGATGGACTCATCTCTTCCAACCACTCTTTGACAATCAAATTGAGTATATGGGCACTGCATATAACCTGTTAATATAATCATTAACAAAACAAAAGCATTAGTGCATGACTGCAAAAAAGAAATCATCAATCATCATTTACAACTAAGAAGAATCAAAACAAGTAGCCTGCAAGTTTATGTGGTCCGACATGATGACACCAGTTGTAGAGCCAAAGTGCTCAATCTGCCATCTCCTGAAATCGGCCAAGGCTGAATCGTTGTGCGTAGCATTATCCAAAGTAATCATCATGACCTTCTCCAATCCCTAGTTACCCATACAGTTGTCCAATTGTTTTGTGATAGATGGTCCTTTGTGGTCACTTAATCTGTAGAACATGAGTATTCTTTTGTGCAACACCCAACTTGTATCGATAAAATGGGCCGTCAGACACATGTATGTAATGTTTTGAATGGAAGTCCAGGCATTCGCTGTGAAGCACATTCAAGGCCTCAATTCAAACATTTTCTCCTTTAATTTTTGCTTATCTTCAAGGTAGATGGCCATGCAGTCTTTCATGGCCGTCTTTCTGGAAATTCCAGGAAAGCATGATTCTATGTTTTCAACAGCCATCTAAATTCGAACATCTCAACCATCATAAATGGTCATTAATCTAATATTATATGTTCTGCAATGGCCCGTATTATACCTTTCTCATCGTACTTTGCCATCATTAAGTCTCCTACTCCTACTGATGAAGCATAAGCAGTAGCAGTAGCACTAGCATCATGTGTCAACTTCAGTTGTGTCAGGTCTATCATCCGTTGTCTGGCCTTGAAGCTATGACACCTCTTGTGGTGAGCCAGCATAGCTGAGATTAAAAAAAAAAAAAATAGTGATCAAGAAACGTTTCAGAAGAAGCCCATCATCAGATGATCTATTGACCTGGATACCTGAGGTGCCCAAGAGCCTATGGTGTATGCCAACTTCTTTTGGACAATAATTGCACTTTGCCATTGGATAATCTGGATTACCACCCTCAATCCTTGTGAAAATGCTCCCACATCGGCGAAGGCTTACTAAGCTTCCACATTTTAGGTTGCGGTACAGATGGGTTGGAATTACACGTATGATCGTGGTCTCGATCAAGACTCGTAACATCATCAGGATGCATGAAAGAGTCATCAGGGTGCTGGTCATCTTGATCCATCAATAAATAAAATAACCACTAAGTTGCAATGCAAACATTAATGAAAATATACAACATCAAACTGATACATGACAGGCGAAATATTAAGTATGGAGGGCGGAGCCATAATTTCATATTAAAGCAAAACTGCCAGGAAGAACTCTCTAGATGCGATGGATAATTCTAGTCCAGCAAATAATTAGTCGCGCCCAATCATAGTACACCTTTTAATGGAAAATCAGAAAGATTGTTAGGAAAATCCAAAAACACATGACCTATTTCTAATCAAGACCTTCAAGATTCTATCATTTTGATACCATGAACATCCATACTATTCAAAACTCAAGAAATCAATAAAAAGACCTAGATCAAGGTAGCTGCTACTGCTATTATCTAAAATGGAACTCATGGAAGAGGAATAATAGAGAAACAATAATAAATAATGGAAAAGATGGTATTCATATAACAGATAGATTCTTACGCAGAAAGATGTGTGTAAAAAGTGAGATCAACTTACTGGAGTCGGTAAAACCAGGAATGACGGTCATGGCGAGATAAAAAGACCAACTTCACAAATCACACATCATACTCACGAGATCTGTTAAAGCATTTAAGGTGGAGAGACAAGTTGATCAAGTGCTATTATTCTAAGTTTACCTTTAAAATTAATATTGTTACAATATTAACATCCTCGCAAAAAGTTGGATGAAGCTTATACAATTGGGTTTCATAACAAGAACTAAGAATCTAGATAGAATTTTCTAGAGGTTAAGATTGAAATCTGAAGAACCCTTGAAAATTGAAACCGAAAATTGAAACCAGAAGAACCCCTAAAAATTGAAACTGGAATCTCGAGCTGCGGTTTTGCCATCTGCGGAGGAGTGTTAGGCGGCAGCAACACGGCAAATCTCGATCTCATGGGGGACGAATTGTTGTCGCTGGGTCACGACAACCGACACTGACGTATGGATTGAGGAAGAAGAAGAGAAGACTCACGATCGCAGGCTCGCGGCTAGGGCTGGAATGAAAAAACTGAAGACTAGAAGAGTGAAAAATGAAGACGCAATGCAAGTTTCAAGTCACAAATGACAAAACGTGTTTTTCATTTTTCATAACGTAGTCGTAAGTCTCTCTCAAGTCAAAATGTGAGTTTTTTGTTTTGGGAAAAAATAGCAGAATTTTCGTTAAAAAATGGCCCTAAGCCGCTACCATTATCGTTATTTTTGCGAATTCTAAAAATCTAACCGTTATCATTATCGCATTTAATGGTAACGGTAACAGTAACGAATTTCCGCCAATCCTGCTACCCGTTATCCACCCACACTTTTGAGACATTTGATCAGCCCATTGAGTGTTTCTTGACCATGTTGGGTTTTATGTTTTGTCGTAGGGCCACTAGAACACACCAACGAATCTTGGGCAAATCCAACATCCTGAGCATCTTGGATCACATCACAACCTAGTCCCCCTATGTGTTCAACATTAGCAACGTATCCCTTGTGCTTTCGAAAGGTAGCACACTGCCCCCTCAATGGTTGTGGACACGTCGGTGCACGACTGAGACTTGAAATCACGCCTAAAAAGTTGATTTTACACCCAAAGTGCTCTATAAAATCACAGGGGGTAAGTTGCTAATAACTAAAAGCAGAGGGGGCTTATTCCCTATATCAAAAATAAAATGTGGATGGTATAATATTAACTATATTATATTATAATTATTACAACTCTTATTTATTTGATAGAATTCGAAGTAACAGTATTAGTACCATATATTTCAAAATAGTAACACTTTCAGTCCAAATGATCAACTTTGACATGTTGAAGATAATTCATAAATAAATTAACTAATAAAATAATAATAATATAATTTTTTTTATGATTTTATTTTCATTTTTTGAATTTTTTATTCATTTGTTTTTACCATTTCTAAATTTTTTTAATTATTTTATTGTTAGTTTAATCTATTTCATCTGAAATTATTCTGAATATTTATAATATTTTACTATTATTTTATCATATTATTAAAGTTTTTGACTAGTTTTCTAAATATTTCTTTTTTATTTTATTTTATATTTTTTATATTATTTTTAATATTTTAAGGGTTCTTATTTTATTATTTTACCAAATGTTTTTATATTATTATTGTTATTATTATTATTTAATAACTATTTTTTAAATTTTATTTATCAATTAGCTGCAATAATAGGTCAAAAAAGATCAAAATTGGTCATTGGAACTAAAGTGTTACTTCGAATTCTCGAACTAAATGTGAGTGATTAAATAATAATAGGATGATGCATGGATTTTAGGCTTTTAGCATGGCAAGTGGACAAGGAGGTGTTGGATGATGGTGACTTGTCAACATAAGATGATGCATGAATTTTTGGACAATGAGGAGCCAACACCTTATCCCTTTAATTCTCTATAAATACACGTGAGAGAATAAGAGAAATATAGAGAACAGAAGAAAAGTGAGAATATTGTGTATTTTACGCTTCCAAAAGCTCGTTATGGTTTGTTGCATTTATGCTTACAAGATTTTAAATCTGTAAACGAATACAATTCAGCTATGTTTAAAATCACTTCTCAACTAAAGTTATGTAGTAAAAATTACCAATGATGGCATGTTAGAGAAAATATTCTCTACTTTTTATGCCGCCAATATGGTCCTGCAGCAACAATACTATGAAAAGGGTTTTAAGAAGTATTATGAACTGATTTCATATCTTCTTGTGGCTGAAAAAAATAAGGAGTTGCTTATGAAAAATCATCAATCACGCCCCAGTGGTTTTGCTCTATTCCGGAAAGTGAATGTGAATGCATTTAACCAAGGATCCCGTCGTGGTTGTTGTCGTGGATATAGACGTGGAAAGTAGGGAACTCATCCTTACTCTCACCGCAATAATCCCATGAATACAAATAACCACCAGAAATGGGAGAAAAATAAAAATTTGCAAGGTCGCAACAAATAATATCAGGGCAACAAAAATGTAGAAAGTGTTTGTCATCGATGTGGGATGAACAATCATTGGTCGCATACCTGCTGTACGCCAAAGTACCTTGTAGATCTTTATCAAACTTCAATAAAAGTTAACGGGAAAAATGCGGCGACAAATTTTGTTCAAAATCCAATGCCGAATGTGGAAATAAACTTTGTTCAAGATGTTTTTCTCTTTGCAAAATTTGATGTGACACATTTAGATATTACTGATTTCCTTGTTCACACCGATCTTATGAATAGTAGAAAAAAGTTTATTTCTATTTATTTAGTTCCTAATGTTACGCTTTACTTATCATGTAATAATTACTTTATTATAAGGAATTAAATATTATTTAATTTTGTTTATTATTTCTTACTTTTATTTATTTATTGAAGATAACTATGAATTTATCCAAATCAAATGAGGAAGATACATGTCTTACAGATAGTGCAATAATACATAGCATCATCAGCAATAAAAAAATATTTTAATTTTCTATCTACAAGATAAGCGTATGCTAATACAATATCTGTTAGTACCAAATTAATTGAAGGCTCTGGAAGAGCACAAATTGTACTACCACAAGGGACATCTTATAATTGATTATGTTTTATTCTAATCTAAGTCTTGACAAAATTTATGAAACTTTAAAGATATTCGCCGAAATGGATATCGTATCGAGACAATGAGTAAAATGGATAAAGAATACTTATGCATTACATCAATTATTTTGGGTAAGAAATGCATCTTAGAAAAATTAACCGCAATGTCTTATGGATTATTTTACTCAACAATAAGAATGGTTGAAGCTTATATTGTTGGAAGTTTAAAAACTATTAACACTTTCAAAGTTTGGCATGACCGGTTGGGCCATCCTGGATTATTTATGATGGAAAAATCATAAAAAAATTCATAGGGTCATTCATTGAAAAAATTTCAAGCTAGTGAATTTTTATGTGTTGCTAGCTCTCATGGCAAAGTGATTATAAGGCCTTTATTAAACAAAGTTTGGTATGAAAACCCTATATTTTTTCAAAGAATTCAGGAAGATATATGTGGGCCATTTAGATATTTTATGGTTTTAATTAATGCATCAACTAAATGCTCGCATGTATGCTTATTATCAACTTGTAATTTAGCTCTTGCAAGATTACTTGCACAAATAATTTGTTTACGAGCTCATTTTCCTGATTTTTCGATAAATAAAATTTGCCTAATAATGCAGGTCAATTTTTATTGCAAAACTTTAATAATTATTGTATGTCAATTGGGATAACCATGATACATCTTGTTGCACATGTTCGTACACAAAATGGTTTGACTGAATAATTTATTAAGTGCATCCAATTGATTATGAGGCCACTGCTCATGCATTCTAAACTCCTCGTATCTACTTGGGAACATGCAATTTTGCATGCAACATCTCTTATTCGTATCAGGACAATAAGTTATAATAAATTCTCCCCGATGCAAATGGTTTATGGTCAAGAACCAAATATTTTTCATCCAAGAATATTTGGATATGCGGTATTTGTACTAATTGTTATGCCACAACGCACAAAGATAGGTCCTTAAAGGAGGATCGAAATATATGTTGAATATGAATCTCCCTCGTTAATTAAATATTTAGAACCATCAACTAGAGATTCATTTATAGAATGATTTGTCAATTGTCATTTTGATTAATCAATTTTTCCAACATTAGAGGGAGAAAATAAACAGCTAGAAAAGAAAATTTCTTAGCATGAATATTCACTATTACATTTTGACCCTTGTTCTAGTCAATGTGAAGTTGAAGTTCAAAAGATTATTCATTTGTATCATTTAACAAATCAATTACCAGATGCATTTACCGACCTGAATAAGGTAACCAAATCTCATATACAGATGCAAATGCTTTAGTTAGAATTAATGTCCCAAAAGGATAAATTTCAACTACAAATGAGTCTAAATCACGCCTGAGCATGAAATACCAATCGGTTCCAAAGATAAAAATCCTCAAAAAAAAGGAAAGGAGCAAATATAGAGGATGGTCCAAAAGAGAAAATAAAATCTTCAGTAGAGACCCGCCATACTCCATAAGAGAAATAAAATCTCTAACAGAAACCTATAATACTCCAGAAGAGCAAACGACACAAATGAAGAAATTCATATACCTAAAAATGAGGAGATCTCCATAAATTATGTTGTAATGGAAAAACGATGGAATCGATATGAAACAAACATCGATGATATTTTTGTTTTATAAAATAGCAGCGATATAATAAAAACGGAACGAGGATATTGAACCTACATCAACGGAGGAATGTAGGCGCATACATGATTGGCTAAAATGGAAAGAAACAATTGCTTCATGTTAGGTTTTATGTTTTGAGATTATGTAGTTTGGTTTGGCCCAAGTAGAGTAGTATATAAACCCTCCATTGTTGGAAACCCAATACAAGATTCATATGTTTTGTGCTATCTAAAAGTCTTTATGATATCATAACCTAAAACCTAGCCATCCAATGATGTTTCGCTGCTCCAACGAGTAACATCATTGGACTCATGATGTCGAACCCGTCCCGTGGATCCTACCCCCGCGCCACACATGACACCACCATCGCCACACCATCGTCGCTAAAAATCAATAGGTAGAGTTTGCTTCCCTCTAGTCACTCGTGCTATTGGTTTGGTGATATGAATTGTGGATTGATGCTTTTTTGTGTTTTTTGGGTGTTTGTGAATTGTGCTTTGGAGATAGCATTGGTAGTTGGTGCCTAGCCGATCACGAAGGCGTGAATAGTGTGTTGGTATGGTATGTGGAGGATTGGAGTTAGTATTATTGATTGAGGTTATGACTTGAGTTTCTTGCGATGACAGACGAAAATGCTATTGAGAAAGAAGGGTTGGAAGCACTGAGTGCACTCAACCCTACAACCCTGGGGGCTTTGATTGGCTTGGTTCAGAACATGAGTACATCTTCTTCTGTGGGGTAACCTAAGCTCGATCTTCCACCTATTGACTTGAAACTTGATGGTCAGACGACCTATTATAAATGGGCCCTACGGATTGAGAGAGCCTTAGAAAGTAAGGAATTACATGATTGTTTGGAGAAAAAATAGTATAGTGATGCTGCAAACAATGCTAAATTGAAGGCCGCACAGGCCACTTTATGTGTGTGGTTACTGAATTCGATGACTCCTAGATCTCCTCCTCAGTGAAGAATCTTAAGGTTATGAGTGACATGTGGACCCGATTTTGGGAAGATTTTTCTGGAACGGAGAATCAATTGAGAAAGTTTCAGATCCGATTGAAGATAGATGCAAAGACACAGAGAGGCGAACCTATATAGGAGTATACTATTCGTCTGAGACGATTATGGTGACCATTGGAGCACTTCCAACCTTTGATGGACTGTTCTCCGGACTGCCCAAGTTGGAAGGTTCGGGAAGAAGAAGAGACTACGAAATATTTGAAAGATGTGGACCCCATTTATCATACACGGAGATCGATCTTGTTAGCCCATCATACTATTCCCTCTATGAGTGAGGCCATTACTGGATGTTACAAGAGGAGACACGACTTCAGCTACATGAGACTAAACCCATCGTTGGATCAGGGGCTAAAGCTTTAGTCACTGCAGGTCATCCCTCGATTGAGACTCGCAGTTGCTATCAGTGTGGTGAGAATGGACACCTAATGGGCGCTTGTCCCCAGCCAAGGAGAGATCGAGACTCTGGCTGGAGAGAACGTGGCAGAGGAGGTCATGGTTGTGGAGGTCGGAGTGGTGGACGTGGAGGCTATCGTACCAATCTGGTTGTGGATAATGAGGATGATGAGCTTGAAGGAGCAGGAATCTATCCATTCATTCCACCAGATGCATCTGGTAATGTTGCTAATGTCGCTCTATGCTCAGCTGTGCGAGGTATGCATGATTCCATTTCACTTGCATCTTTTCCAACTACTGGCTCCCTAGATTGGATTTGTGACTCTAGGGCATCCACACACGTGATGGGATCTTCTAGGGAATTCAGCACCTATACTCCCCTAGAAGTTCTGTCTAGTGTTAAGAATGCTGATGGCACTGATCGGCCAATGGTTGGAAAGGGTACAACGTGTGGCATTGACACTCTAACACTATCCAAATTTTTGCGTGCCTTTACTTTTCGGTTAACCTTCTCTACATCAGTGCTATTATTCTTCAATTGAACTTCTGTGTTATTTTTTATATTTCACAGGTGATCTTTCACAAGAAGTGGTCAGGTCGGGTTCTTGGGACTGGGAGATAGCGTGATGGACTGTCGTACCTAGATAGAAAGGGCATGGACTCAACCCTTTAATCGATGCCAAAGAGATCTGAGAGGGAGAAGATGATCTTGGCAGACCTGTTGCTTAACCATAGACGCTTAAGTCACCCCTCGTTTTCCTTATGAGTCGCTTGTATCCTCTTACTTTTGCAAAAATCAATAAGGACACGTTAGTATGTGATGCTTGTGCGTTTGGTAAGCATACCAGAAACTCATATATTAGCTATGGTCATAAGAGTTTTCAGTTGTTTGATATGTGTTGGAAAGTTGGGCCGCCGCAGTTATTGTTTGAAGAAACATGCCAGACCATTTGTTGCAAAGACACGTTTGATGAGTTGATTGATAGACCTTCCTCATTCATTGAAGACGCACGCCAGACCAGCAGCTGCATTTCTCAGACAAGACGCACGTATGCATTTATTACCTCACAGACTTGTAATGAAATGAGATGTTTCGCAGTATTATAAATAAGAGTCAGAAGTTGTAAGTTCAGATATCTCAGAAGTGAATAAGTTTTAATACAAAAGAGTTTTCTCACGTTTCTTCCCGTTTTCATTTTACAATTTGGTATCGGAGCCAAAACCTTAATACACATTTCATTTTTTCACTTTCGCCCCGATTCCGGCGCGTTTCTGCTCCATTGAAGCTGGAACCGATCCCAAAACGTAGCCCATATTCTCCTCTATCAGATCTACCTGACACCTGATTTTTTCCGGCCTCCACGCGCCACCACGTGCCCTCGCCGGAAAATGTGACATGCAGTGGTTTTCCGCCATTCCTGGCCGTGTTTGGCATCGGAATTGCCGGAAACCATCGCCGTTGCGATCATCCTGAGAAGAGCTTTCTGAATATAGTTCGCAAGCCACT
>JAOWBN010048503.1:0-33739 GCA_028565015.1 Pinguicula moranensis
AATACAGTTAGGATTTGATACCTTCGGAGTCAAGGTTATGTAGGTGGCACATATCCCCTTGGAGAGTCTTCCTTCTCTATAAAAGTTTCTAATGAAAGCCACAAATTCTTCTTTGATTGTATCCCAATGTTTCTGAAGAAATTGGAAGTTGAAGCCATCCGGTCCCGGGCATTTCAAAGGCTCACAACTAAAAACAGTACTACGAATTTCTTCTATTGTAAATTCTGAGATCAGATATGTATTATCCTCCAATGATAGTGTAGAAGATGCAGGGATATTAATAGAAGGTCGTACCCATTTTTCTGAGCTGAATATGGATTGAAAATGATTGTGAAATCCAGTCTTCACCTCTTGAACTGATGTCTTCCAAACCCCATCAATATGTATTCCACCAATATGATTTATACTTCTGTTGCGATTCATCTTTGAGTGGAAATAATTTGTATTCTGATCACCTTCACATATCCATTTCGCTCTTGATTTTTGCAGCAACAAAGATTCCTTAATTGAAATAGCGTTTTGCAGGGAGATCCAGATTTCTTGGCGAGCTCTTAATATAGTCTCTGTGACTGATGTTGATTCGATCTGTTCATCTAAGATTGATAGACTCTGTCTCAATTCTTCTACCTTTCCATTTACATCAGTAGCTTGTTTATTCCAGATTTGGAGTGTCTTTCTCAGCGACCATAGCTTATGAAATAGTATATAATTCGGACAACCGCTTACAGACATTGAGTTCCACTCAATAGAGATCTTCTCACTGAAACCCGCCAGCTTATCCCATCCATTAATGTATCTAAACACCTTCGGCCCCCAATTGATATACTCATCATTTAGTAGCACCGGTCTATGATCAGAACGAGTACGATTTAGCCCTGTTTGCCTGAGATTTGACCACTTGTTTATCCAACTGTACGAGAGTAAGAAGCGATCCAGTCTACTGCAACATTCACCTCCTCGCGATATGCAAGTGAATCTAGTTTTTAACATAGGGAGATCGATTAGGTTCGCCTCTAAAATGAAGTGGCTAAATTCCCGGATTTCTGACCAATTAGGAGCTGCACTACTTTTGCGTTCATCTCGAGATCGTATGGCATTGAAATCGCCAACCACACACCAAAGTTTTTGAGGATCCGCTGTAATGTAAGACACAATTCGAGTCCATATTCTACTTTTCTCTCTCAAAGAACCAGTGGAATATATATTTATGATATTTATCAGTTGTCTTTCTTCTCCCCATGTACCTTCTATTCTCAATAAACCCGGTTCCAACCATGAGTTCATAATTTGAAATAAGGATGATCGCCATATACATAATAATCCTCCTTGACTACCACTTGCTGCCATATGCCGGAAGTCAAATTCATCATCCGGCCATAAACCTCTACATCCCCAACGAGTCTGTGTTGTCAACTTTGTTTCTTGCACACACATAAATTCAATCCTTTGCGAGGAGATGAGATTTCTCAGTTCTGATTTTGATCTTGCTGAACCCAGGCCTCTGATGTTATACGTAGCAATCCGCATTAATTAGGATTTTGAGGATTGGATTTGAGAGAATTCTCATCTCTTTCCTGCATTCTTTGCAATCTTACCAACAAGTCCTCTCGCGAAGAGGGAAAGATGGATACCCCCAAATCTGCAGGCAATTTAATAATGGGATCCGAATTATGTGATGTATCCAGATCACTTGTTGCTGTTGATATTGTCTCTGGGAATGCCACCTGAGATTCTTGGATACGCTGGGTGTGGACTTTTAATCTCTCTGCTGAATTAATATCAATTTGGATGTCCTCTACTTCCTCCAAGCCCTCTATCATAGCCACATCTGTACGCATGGGAATTTTATTACTTAAGTTGACTGTCATATCTTTCCCTGATAGACTTCCTTCTGGATCCTGATTGAAATCATGTAATAGATTTGAGCAAGATGTAATATTGTTTCTGGTAGGTGATTTCGATATTTCATCACCTCTTGGGCTCATATTTCTGGTGAGCATTATCAGAGTTGCAAGTTCCTTGATACTGAGAGTGCGCATCCTTTGAGTTCATAGCCAGATCCATTTCACCAGTAAGAATGCCTGAGTTTGGCTGGCAAAGAGCAGGAATAACATCATTAATCAGCATAGTACTTTCTCTTCGTTTGACTGAGCTCTCCCTCTAGCCCGAAACTGCACGTTCACTTTTCCCAGCAGATTTGCTCTCAGATCCCATATCCTTATCTAACTTTGCCATTTCTTCATCATGCTTGTTTTTGAGCAATGGCCACTCTTTATTATCCATAATGTTGGTCAACTAGTTGTTATAGCTCATATCAACTTTTAGAGTCAGTTTTTGCCATGGATCTCTCCAATCACTTATCTCCTCTCTGGCTTGTATGCGGAATTTATCCTCTCCAATTACCACTTCAACAGTTTGATCCATAATATGGTTTTGTGCCATAAGAATCTGCATACTCGCAAATTGCATCTCAGAGCGCATTAGCATTTTTGTATCAATTTGGATCAGAGTACCTAATTTGTCGGCAACTGCTTCAAAAAATTCTTGATACCAACAGTGCAGTGGGGTACCTCTGATGATTATCCAAGCTGGCCGATTTAGTTTGCCATCAACCATCTTCCACGGACGGAGGAAATGCAGACACAAATTTTTTAACGTTTGCTGATCATCCAGTAGTCTTTGCTTGTCCGAGTTCGTTAGTAGATTCAGTAGCACTTCTCCACCTTCCATTCTAAAACCATAACCGGCATCATAACCAGATTCTTTCAGTATAGTGTTCATCGTAGCTAAATCGAGATAGGGCCAGGTCGTCCAATCAAACAATTATCTAACCAGCTCATCTTGGACGGATCTGGCGTAAAAGAGATGGAAATAGTTTCTTTTTGTGCTTCTAGTGGCTCCATTTTTTGTGTTGCTACTACCTCTGCATTTTTTACCGTAGCTTTGACTTCCCCTGAGTTTATTGCCGGACTCACCCTCAGTTTATAAGATCTCACCCAGATCTCATTAAGCTTAGTCAATGTATTCTGGTCTACTGATTTCTTATGGAATCTAACGAAGCCAAAACCTCTACCTGGGGAAAGATGTATATCAGACACTAGCCCAGCCATTGAGAATACTGTATTCATCTCCATTTTCGTCCAGGTGGAGGGGAAATTGGTGAAATAGAAGGAAATGGAGGAAGCACGGAGCTTTTGCACGAAGTTTGATAGCTGCCTCGGTTTCGTTCCACCACCATTCTTTTTCTTAAGCAACCCCGTAACAGAGATCCATTCCTCCCCGTGTAGATCTGGGTTGGTGATTCCTTCATTTTCCCCTGCCGTCACAGCATCATTTTGCATTCACTGCTAAATCTAGCTTGGGGTTCATTTCTGACCTTGAGGTTGAAGCCTTATTGCTTACTATAGGGTATCAATTTCACCTTCGTAACCCGATATTGCCGCGGCGATACAGATGCTGATTTGTATTGACCCGAGAGAAAATAGTTTCTCTTTCCGGATAGACCTCCTACACGACGTACTATCCGACCGGACAGTGCCCTACCGTCGAGCGCACACGAAGCGGTATCAAAAAGCAACTCCGATGATAGTCGCCGGCAAAGAGACTTCTACAGTGAACATTACGAGACGAAACTAGGACTTAACTGTTTCTGTAAGTTCCTTTCAGGTAGACTGGAGATTTATTTTCAGTTGGCTTCATATTTATATTTATGCCAATATCGCCTCCTATAGAATGCTTATAGGGATGGCATAATGGCTCGCCACAACCCGCCAGGTGGGGCATAGGTACACATAGGAGTAACTATTCGGAATTTCGGTAACATAACGGGCTTTCCCGTTCCTATCGCAAAATCCCAATTTTTTTTAGAATTTGAAAAATCGGGATACCTAAATCTCATTTTCTACAAATGACCAACATTCAGGATTTGGTCCGGGAATAGGCCGTTATCATTTCTTGATTAAATTTTTTTGAGAGCAGCATAGGCGTTGGACAATCTCATTCTCACCCTGAAATTCCGAAGTTCCAAATTTTTGGGAGTTAAGGATGGTCGAATCCTATTTTTCCAAATGGGATCCCTGGGTACACATCCATATTCCTCCTTCCCCATAAATATATGACATTGCTAAAGCAGTATTAAATACCATATATAATGGCTACATGTAGCTGCTAGTTTCAATACTGCCGCCAAGGACTAGTTAATGGCTGCATTTCAACACTGCTACTTTCAATACTTGTCCCAAGCAGGGTAAGGATCTGAATTCTGAAATAGCTCTCTAGGTTATTACTATATATGCTGGTTGATTTTTTCCATTACCAAAAAATCATAATTAGCCTGACTACAACGTGGTGGAGGTCTCCACCTCCACCTCACCAATACCACCCAATAAGTGGTTTGCCATTGGGGTGGTATGAAGAAGGGACACAGAGAGGGGAGTACTTCCACTTCTCCTCCATGTAGAAAGTAGAAACAATCAAATCTATTATAAAACTATAATAATAAAATCAATTTTTTTATGATAACTATAAAAAAATATTTTATAGAAAATAAAATTGATAAAAGTTTTTTGAAGAATATCTGTTTTCTGTGAAAAATAAAATCATATATTACGACTTGAATAAATTAATTAATCAAGATCATAAAATTATTTATTAAATAATTAAATGCATAAATAAAATAGTTAAACGACTGCATAAGAAAAGAAACATAAAAGTGTGAAACGAATGGATATGAAAAGAGAATCTTTTTGTATGTTTGGTAGTTAAGGTTTTATTTCATAAAGAATAAAGAGTATACACAAGTGCAAGTACCACCAGATTACAGATTTAAAAGCTTGCTCATACTAAGGTTTGATCATAAACTAATAAACCAAAGCATAACCATGAGTGTCTTATCCAACCACCAACAGTTAAGTCGGAATAGAGAGTTTCATATGCGTGTGCTAATACCATGTCTAAATTTGTATTGTTTCCAAGATCTCGACCTTATGAAAAGAGAATTTTAAATAGATTTATTTTACTTCTGTTCATTCTAGTTTTATTTTATTTCATATTCACACCACATGCACCCTATATAATTTTAAACTTTAGTCTTTAACTAATTTTATCTTCTTCGATTTTGGTGGGTAATAAAGATTAAATTGCACAAAATTTTGCTCTACACACTATGGCAAGTCTTTGCCCTTTTAACAAGGGCAAAACTTCCAAGCACTATATATACATGCTCAAGGTGGGAAATATGTACTCATGCACGTCCGAGTATGACGGATCCAGCCAATCAATGTCATCCATGCCTGTGCTTTCTCAAATGACTTATGTCAAATCCATACTTGTACTTGAATATATTCAAGTATCTTATCATGATTGAAAGTATCATCCCAGAATCTCAAATTGTTATGCATATTCCAAGTAGTGTTGTGCCAAATTACTTTCCATGTGTCTGAACCACTTTTGTGCGCCGACATACCAACAAGTGCTAGAAGATGTTCTACCGGTGAGTTGAGACCAACATAAACATAGCCTAACCAATTATATATAGCCCGCCGTAGCTCATAACAGACATCACATGTCCAAAATAAATGGTTGACATTCTCGATATGGATATAGCCCGCCATAGCTCATAAATAGCACAGTTGAGTCTCCATTGGGAATGCCATACCGCGGATGATAAGATTATCGATTGTGGCTATACATGAACGGAGTAGTTTCCAACCAAAAGCCATCACCCGATGAGGTGTTCTTTTTTCCCAAACCTTAGCCACTGTTGAGTTAAGCATCATTGAAATATTTATATCTGTGAGGATAGCATTATATCCGCTACTGACCGAATATTTGCTAGAAGCTGCATCTGTCCATCACCATGAATCTCTTAGTGTTCTCGGATGGTAGGTAGCCAAATGGGTACTTAGTTCTATCAATAAAGGAGCAACACGTCGGCTTGGAGGCTGATGCCATGTCCATAGGATCTTCCAGACCGAGTTTTCCAAGTGCCATTTATCCGCCACCATGGATTGCTTGTCTGCTGCCCAAGAATGTATTCGAGGCAAGCATTTCGCAAGACTTCCCAACCCAAGCCAATTATCTTCCCAAAAACGAGTTCTCTTGCCATCCCCAAACATCCTATTGATACGTTTTGTGAACCATTCGGAATCAGTGCAGATTATTTTGCATAAATCATGCTACCATCGCGAAGCTGTTCAGGCCACAGGTAACGTGTCCAATCACTTTCTAACATAGTGCCACCAAAATATTTAGTTTTTAACACATCACTCCACATAGATCCATCATTCATTTTCATGCGCCACCCACATTTGGCAAGCAAGGCTAAATTGAAAGCATTTAGGTCCAAGATGCCCACCCCTCCCTGTGGTTTGCTTATGCACAATATTTCCTGGCTAATCCACGGTATTGCACCACTCGAGTCATGACTTGATTTTCACAAAAAAGTTCTACAAATTTTGATCATCTCTTGAATAGCAGACTTCGGTGCCAAATATAATGAGAATTGATAAACGAGTATGCTGCATAGCACACTCTTAATAAGAGTTATTTTCCCACATAAGTTGAGGAACTGATTCTCCCACGATAATGTACGCTTCTTCATGGCAAGAGTTAACAGAATCCAAGTGTTACGGCTACCCAGATTTGCTCCAATCAAAATACCCAAATATTCGAATGGGAGTTGCATAGTTAGCAACGAAGTAATCTTGCATTTTCCGAGAGTTGCTCCTGTGAAAGGTTTATACCCAAAATGTTACTTTTCGTGAAGTTTCTCGACAACCCCAACACCATCTCATAGATCCACAGCACACCCTTCATAACGGTGACATTATCTAAATCTCCCTATCCAAAGAATAAGGTGTCGTCAGCGTACAATGAATGTGTATACCTTTTTTCCCACACCGAATACCCTTTAAACAATTCCGCTCCACCGCCCTCTTCATTAATAGATTCAGGCCTTCAGTAGCAATAATGAACAAGAACGGGGATATTGGGTTAGCCTGTCGCAAACCACGCTCAAAATTAAATATGCTCGAGGAGGATCCATTAATCATCACCAAACCATTCGCAGAGGATATACAAGCTTTTATCCATCCGATCCATTGCTCACATAAGCCCATTTTCCTCATCATCTGTACAAGAAATGACCAGTTCACCGATTCAAAAGCTTTTGCAAAATATACTTTGAAGAACACAGCCGATTCTTTTGTTTGTTGCACGTGATGAAGCAATTCACTAGCAAATAATATACCGACTTGTATTTGTTGGCCCTTGATGAAGGCTAATTGTTCAGCTGAGATAATCTTACCAATTACCTTCCTCATGCGGTTAGCAAGCATTTTTGAGAGGATCTTGTTTGCGCTACCTATCAAAGATATAGAACGGTAGTGACTCAGTTCCGGCGGTGATGAAACTTTTGATGCCAGGAGTGTGGAGGTAGCATTTATCCCATAGAATAATTGTCCAGAATAATAAAATTCCTGTATGAAGTCAACATATGCTTTCTTCATGGTCTCCCAATGTGTTTGTAGGGATTTAAAGATAAATAATTTTATCTTTGTATTTAATACCTTTTAGTTTGTCATTCTATTTTATAATTGTTGCATTTTAATCTAGGTTATAATTTTTAAATTTTGAATTGAAAAAATACTTTTTCAATTTATAATTATTTTTGCTATCTTTTTAATAATTTGTGCATATTGATTGCATGAATATTAGTAATGATATATGAAGAAATAGATAAAATAATATATTATTTGAGGAGGAATGTGGAGTATATTTTCGAAGAGAGAATAATAGAATAGTAAAAAAGAGGTGGAGAAAATGGAGTGGATTGAGATCATTTTTTAACTATTGAATATCAACTAAGCCAACAAGCAAACAATGCAAATAATTACTTGGGTTAGAATCAAGTGAGATGATGTCTCGAATGGGTGTTCTAGCCAGTAAACCTAGTGGGATTTGTTTAATGTATGGGAGTCCCGGGTTGGTTATTTGTGATTCATCCTCTAAGAGCTATAGAGATCCATGAAGTACACAAAAATCCCTTAATTCATGATCACATGCATTATATCAGGACTTGAGAACCTACCTAGCTGTTATTAACTTAGGTACCTATTTATATTGGTCTACTTGGTGCCGATTTTTGGTCAGCTGACCCTACAAGTTCCTTAAATTATCTAAGTTTTCCTATAGAGGTGATCAATCTACCACGTGTTAACAATAGACAATCAATAAATACAGTAAAGAGCCCTAACCTGATCTGACCATTTGACTCTCTCAACAGAAGTGCATTGGTGATGGAGGTAGGCGGTTTGGTTAATGGAGTTCGGACTTGGGAGCTATCCATCAGGCGAAGGCTGAGAGATTGGCAGGCAAGTCAGTTAGAAGAGCTTAAGCATGTGATTTGACTCGGTTAGGCTCAGCAATATCAACCTAACAAGTAGAGTTGGACTGGAGAGACTTCTGGCCAATTCTCTGTTTCATCAGAATACAGACTCATTCGTACTGATACAGAAAATTGTCATTTTGTGCGCATTGATTTAGTTGACATACGGGGGAAATCTGTTGAAGTAAAAATCCCACACGGGTTAGAAACCCAAAGTGTAGATAGGTTTATATAGATTGACCAAACTTAACTTGAATGAGGCCTTTTGGGGATATCAGCCCCAAGAACAAAACTGTGAGGAATAGAGCCCAGAGCGGACAATATCATTCAAGTAATTTTGGTCTAGGAAATTCTACATGGTATCAAAGCGTGGTTTACCTGTGTGGGCCCCCCGTTGTGTGTGTTGTGACACCCAGAAGAGGTGCACACACGAATGTGACCCCCCGTAGTGAGTTGTGATACCCAGAAGAGGTGCACGCCCCGGAGGTGGAGCTCGATAGTTGGGGTTTGGTAGTTTTGGGATAGGCCCTACCCAAATGTTGTCAAGTCCAATAGGGCACGCCTAGTTGGACTTGAGGGGGGAGTGTTGAAGTAAAAATCCCACACAGGTTATAAACCCAAAGTGTAGATGAGTTTATATAGATTGACCAAACTTAACTTGAATGGGGCCTTTTGGGGATATCAGCCCCAAGAACAAAACCGTTAGGAATAGAGCCCAGAGCGGACAATATCATTCAAGTAATGTTGGTCTAGAAAATTCTACAAAATCTACTCCTAAACAAATAAAATTCTTCAGTTGTTACTCTAGTCCAGATTTCCAATGGTAGATAACCTCCAGCGACGTGGAATCACTCTTGATCAAAGTATACAAATGTGTGGTGGTATAGTTTTGAGATGGAAACTATTTCCCACCTCCTTTTAACTTGTGAACATGCTATCTACCATTGATTTAGTGTTCTTTATGTTTGGCACAACTGGGGAATCACTCATTTTTATATGCATATGGTAATACAGCGAAACAAACTTGGCGCAAAAATTTGGCGAGCAGCTTGGCACGCCGTGGTTTGTTTTTTATGGGAAGATAGAAATGTTGTTCGCTTTGATGTAGTAACAGAAGGGACTCAACTAAATGACATAGTGAAGATCGATCTTTGGTATTGGATGTCACCGTTTGGTTTTTGTCCAACAGGCCTCACACTAGGAGACTGGCTGCGCCCCCATCTTTGTGCTGTAATATTACTTCCTAGAGGCTTAACATACCCCAAAATTTGGATAACATACAATCTATGTTATGTTCGTTGCCAAAAATTATTTTTAACTTTTGACCACACTACTTGATTGGATCAACAAATCTCCCATTGGTAGACATGGGCATTTTCAACCAAAAATTGGCTAATCATCGATTTTCGGACCTGCTATAATCGTAGGTTTTTAAAACTGACAATTTTCAAACCTGAACTTTCGAAAACCAGAGGTCTCTAAAATCGGAGGTTAACAAAACCGAAAGTTTTGCAAAAAAAAATCAAAAAAATTAAATTCGGAGGTTTCAATCGGCCGTAATTATTTTTTATAAACAAATTCCTTTATTGGCCAGTCAAACCGTTTCTGGCGGTTTGACCACCATTTGTTCGGCAAAACTCCGGCGGGAATCTAGCCAAAATCAAAAGTCTTTTTTTTTTAGGTTTGAAAAGTTAAAATATAAAAATTTAAAACTTATACTTAAAAATATATGTTACTTAAACTTATGAAAACTTATATAATTTATCCAATCATATCATATACTTATAAACTTAAAAAGTTATATAACTTATAAAAAAAGTTCAACTTATAATTATAAAACTTAAGAACTTGTATAACTTATAAACTATACTTTATCAACCTTAAATTTTTTGTATAAACTTGAATAACCTGTAAATTTTAACTTATATAAACATAAAGTTTGTATAAGGTTATGGGTTATACAAGTTTATATAAAGTCAATCAGTTTTATAAATTATAAAATTTTAAAAGTCATACAAGTTTTTAGGTTTTTTAATTTATAAAAGTTTGTAAGTTAATTAAGTTTATAAGTTTTTAAACTTGTGTAACTTATCAAATTTAAATTATATAAATATAAAGTTTATATTAGGTTACGAAATACAAGTTTAATAAAGTTTATATAACTTATAAGTTACATAATAAGTTTATAAATTATACAAGTTTATAATTTTATAAATCATACAAGTTAATAAGTCATACATAATATAAGTTATATAATTTTATAAATTATATAAGTTTTTAAGTTTTATAACTTTTATAAGTTTATAAATTTTACAAGTTAGGTTAATGAGTTATACATAATATGAGTTATGTAATTTATAAGTTATATAAGTTTTTAAGTTTTATAACTTTAAGCTTTCCAAATCCTAAAAAAATCTAAGACCTTAAACCCTAAACCCTAAAAATCCTAAATCCTACAAAAACTAAAAAAAACCTAAAACTCTAAAAATTCAAACTCTAAAAACCCTAAAACCTAAACTCTAAAATCCCTAAACCCAAAAAAAATGTTAACGCACGACTCCCGTGGGACATCCACCGGATTATATAAAAAAAAAAAAAAAAAGAGATGTTCGGCGGGTCCAGAGGAAATCCGCCGGAAATTTCATTTGGGGGTGGATTCCAAGAAAATATATATTTTTATTTTAATATGTTTATTATATATAAGTTTATTTGTTTGTGAAACTTACAATATATATAATTTTTCATTTTTTATGGATTTATATTACAAATATAAGAACATAATTTTTTCTTAAAAAAAATGAAAGAAGCCAATTTTTTCTTTAAAAAATGAAAACAAAACTCAATTACGCTGAGGTTTAAACCATATTTAAACTGTGTCGAAATCATCATCAAATCGTCCAAAACCGGACTGAACCAAAACTGTCAACCGATCCGGAGGTTTTCGGCAACAGAACCGCCAACTAAAGGAAACAGGACCGAAAAAAACCCGAATATTCATGGTTAGATTAAGGTTTGCATTTTTAAAAACCGTCAATCGAACCATCATGTCTACCTATTGGTAGACAAAAGAATTTTTGTTTCTCTTTACTTTTAACCCTATTTTTTGCATTCCTTGAACTAGTTGTAGCCAAACAAAATAACATTTACCTTCTTTTTTTTTATCAGGAAAACTAATTCTTTTATTGAGATATTGGCCTAAACCCAAAAAATGGATACATTATAATGTTATTGACTAAGGGCCTTTGAAAATTGAATACACAGTTGCAAGTTTTGTAGCAAATTAACTAGCCCAATCCCGACTTCTAATTTATTAAATGTGGTTGCCCATATCCAATTGACTGTTTTGGAGTGCTCTGTTTTGAATATGTAGTTGTTTCTTGCTTTCCAGATGTACCAGACCATAATCTGTCAGATTGATTTCCATAATTTATATCATTCTCGTCTCTTCATTAGGCCTAAGTGAAGCATGTATTGCTGTTTTGGATTGTTGATATCCACTTACTCGTATCCAAGCTAGCCATATAATCAATGTCATATTCTATATATGCTACTACATTCGAAGAACACATGTCGCATTGATTCTTCATGCTGATGATGAAAGGCACACCTTGGCACCGGGAGTTTTGCCATAAATATTCCTCTCCTATGTAATTTATCAAAGGTGGCTATCCGCTCCTGACTAAATCTCCATGCGAATGCCAGGACACACCTCAGGGAGCTCTAGAACTAACTCTCTGCTAGTCCTTCATATGCCTACAAGGGGAAACCCATAAAATGTGTCCGAACTATGTGTGTTATTTTCACAGTGTATACCTGTCGGTCTCTATCTGGTTGTCATCTCCAGCTATCTTGCTCGTCATGTTTGATCTTTACACCTACAATGAGAGTTTTTAGAATTGGTATTAGTAACATTTTATATGTATGTAACAGTCTACGCCAATGCCCTAACCACACGAGCTCCTCACTCTCCAAGCATACTTTCTTGGCTACCGTTGTCCCTTTGTCCAAGGCAATCGAGTATAACCGGTCTGAAGTATCCATTGGACATCCCAAAATAATTCAGATGGAGTGCCAAATTTTAGTATCCTCTCCATTACCTATAAATCTCTTCACATTATTGTGGAACCAATAGGTGGAGCAAACAAACTTGGGGGCTGAGATAGCCATCCAATCCCTGTGAATTCCTTTTGGATGTAGGTATAATGATTGAATGATCTTACTGAGTAGACCTTCTGGGTCAGTCATGATCTGCCAAAGCCATTTTCCTAATAGGGTTGTATTGAATAATTCAATGTTCTTTATACCAAGACCCCTACTAACATCTTGGCATATAAGCTCCCATCTGATCAATTGTATAGGTTTTTTCTCAGAAGTGAAACCCCCCCTAAGAATTTCAAATGTATCCTATGTAATGTGAATAAGTAGTTTGTAGCCAGGCCTGTGAGAGTTGATTTAATGAGAGATATCCGACCTTCATAGCAGAGATAGATATTCTATCAACTATTAATTCTTTTTGTTATTCTTTCTATTATTAGTTTCCATGTTGCTTTTTTTTTCTCGGATTTGTGCCTAGTGGTAGACCAATGTACACTTGAGGTAACTTGGTTGTTAAGCGGTTTAATTTGTTAGCGTAGTCTTGTAATTCCGAGCTTGATATATTTATTCTAATTAGGCAGCTTGTGAAAAAATTTACTTCCAATCCTTATGTCATTTTAAATAATATCAAAATGCCCTTCATGGAGCACACTTTCTTTATCCCCCTCACAGAAAAGTAGTGTATCATCTGCATATTGAAGGTGAGACAGTGGTAATTTTGATTTCCCTAGATGCATTGATTTCCATTTACTAATGTTGTTCGCTCTTTCGATCATCAAATGCAACCCTTCAATTGCAATAAGGAATAAGAAGGGACATAGGGATCTCCCTACCTTAATCCTCTTTACATTGTGAATTCTCCTGAAGGACTGCTATTCACCATTCTTATATTCACTTCCGTCATTTCTCACAGAAACCGAATTTTTCTAACAGTCTCAATAGATATCCCCAATCTACAAAGTCAAATATTTTTTTCAAAATCCACTTTAAAGAGTATCGCTTTATGATTGCACCTCTTTGTCTTTTCAATTATCTCATTGCCAATCACCACTCCATCCATGGTTTGCCTATCTTTAATGAATCCCATCTGGTAAGAAGAGTTAATTTTGGACATGACCACCCTTAATCGGTTTGTGAGAATTTTTGTGAGTACTTCATATGCGCTTCCTACCAATGATATAGGCCGGAAGTGTTTTATTCTCTCCGGACTATTTATCTTTGGTGTGAGCACAATTGTAAGATTAATTCCTTTTATTAATTTACCGTTCTCATGAAATTGTTGTGTGAACTCAATAAAATCTTTTTTTATCACTTACATGTAATGTTTTATAAAATAAAAATTAAGTCCATCCGGTCTTGGACTCTTATTAGATGCACATGTCCAAACTTTTTCTTTAATTTCCTTATTTAGAAATTGCTTTACTAGGTTTTCATTATCCTCCTCATTTATCCTATTAGCAATATGAGTATCCAAGTATATCATATCTTGATAATTGGTAGAATAATGTTTTTTGAAGTGTTCTTTGATTCCATTTTTTACTTCACTGACATTGTCCACCCACTTACCTTTTATGTGCAACCCGCTTAGTTCATTTCTTTCACAATTTTTTTTTCGATTCGTGCATGGTAATATTTTGTGTTTCCCTCTCCATCTTTGAGCTAGGTTGCTCTTGATTTTTGGTATAAGATTATGTCTTGTTGTTTAAATAGGATTTGAAGGGTCTTTTTATTTTATTTATTTAGTTCTAGTTCCATTTCAGTTAGATCTTGCGTTTCTGCCTTATTTTCGCAATCACTTATTTCCTTTTGCTTAGCATCTATGTTTTTTTTCTACATGACCAAAGACCTCCTTATTCCAATCCATCAAAGTCTTCATCAAGTTCCTAATTTTCATAGTCAAATTATATCCACGCCTACCCTGGTGGTTATCATCTTACCATATTGTTTTAATTAATGTTTTGAATTATTTATATTCATTCCAGCAGTTCAAGGTTCCAAATAGGGTGTATCCACAATCTATACTTTCTTTCTTAAGCATTACCGGTCTATGGTCTGATTTTTATTTTTGCAGTGCTATTTGATGGAGATTTGGCCATATGATTATCTACTATGGGGAGAATAAAAATCTATCTAGCCGGCTAGCAGAGGTATATATCGCTAATTTCTTCTTCTGAAGCAACGCCTCTAGAGTGACATATCTACTAGATTTGATTGCCTAATAAACAGGTAAAATTCATTCATTTCACCTGAGGACTATCTAGTAGAGGCTTCCTCTCATCCACGTTTTGTACTTAAAATCCCAACATAAGCACCACAATCCATTTGGATCTTGTTGTAACATTATTAGAATTTCTGACCATAATTGTTTATTTTCTTGAGTTTCGCAAGGGGAGTATATATTTACTATTTTGATTTTCTTTTCTTTTTCAGACACCTATGTCCCGGTTATACCTAACATGCCATGGGCATCCCAACTATTTTCTATTTTAAAAATCATGGGTTCCAGATACAGAGTAAAACCCCAAATTTCTCGGCGGCATGTTTTGCTCGCCATTCGAACCTATTAGGCGTCCATATTTCACCACAATCTAGAGATCTGAGTGAGTTCAATTTTGTGTCTTGAATACATATCATTTGGACCTTTTCTTTTCAAATCATTTTTTGTATATCCTTCTTTTTGTTTATCCCCCAAAGCTCTTACATTATATGTTGTAATGATCATTTAATCTTTTTTTTGATTCCATGTCGGCCTCGTGTTGTGTTTGTTTTTTATTAATCAATATTATTTTGATCTCTAATTTCTTGTTGATCCACTATAACTGATAGTTCCTCCATAGGTGCATTAGATTTTGTTATTATCTCATGCCCTAATTCTACAATTTTGCTTGCTTCATTCTTTTTTTTTATCCATGTATCATACTTGGAATTTAAAATTGCAACCTCTCTATCTAATATATCATATGAAGATTGCTTAGCTGTTTTAGCAAAGCATTTTTTCTCCCTTCGACTCACTTTATCTTTTTTTGAAGTATTCGTCGTATCCCGATAATATCCCATTATCTTCTTTAATTTATCCTTTTGTAGCTCTGCATTATCCACCACAGATAAGTTCTTTTTCCCTTTTTCTTGCTTTTTGTTGTGTAAGGAAAACATGACAAACACGTTAAGTGTTTATTTGTCAAACTTGCACAGTCCTAAAATAGTAAAGCACTATTTGAAATTGTTATAAACATTTTTGTAACGTTTATATACTGAATAAACAAATGTTTTTCACTCCTATAAATAGGCTACGTGCTTATTCATTCGATATATCGACATATAAGAGATATACGAGATTTCTCTGTCTGTCTAGCCATCCACGAGGCATAGATTTGATTAGTGGAAACTTAACTAGACTCTAGTAAACTCGTTATCCGGATACTCAATCCGAGTTATGCTTTCCCAATAGGTAGCATTTCGTATTTTAATTTATTATATTTATATTCAATATTAAATCCGTTCTAGTTATTGGATTACAATTCTGATGTCTAATGAGCAGCAGGTCGGATAAAAAAAAGACTCTGATGAGTGATGAGCATTAATGAAGAAACTGTTTCTCCCCACCCCATCCAAAATAGTTGTTGATTGTAAACCTTGAGAAATCTGTCAGTACTCAAAGCAACGACGTCTGTCATTTTCGAACAGTTTTACTCATACATTAAAGTTGTTTGAACATCTGAACGTTGACATCTGGGGACATCATCAAATCTCCTCCATCACAAGTGGATGACTACAGTCATTGTGTTTGGATATATATGATAAAAAAAAAAAAATAGAAACATGTTCCTTTCTTACAAATTTCCTCCAACATGACCAAACTCAGTTTGACAGCTTTGTTAGAAATGTTTGGTCCGACAACGGTTCATAATTTTAGGGGAGTCCCTGTCAATCTTTGTTTCATAAGCACTGTATTATACACGAGAAATCTTTTACCTATTCATCGTAACAAAATGGGATAGTTAAGAGAAAGCATAAACATCTCTTGGAAGTAGCTAGATTCCTACTTTTTCAAACTTCTCTACCATCCAAATTCTAGGGGGAAGCCAAGCTGACCATTGCTTAAGCTACCTACCATAAACCTTAAGTAGAAAACCCCATATATGAGTTGTACAAACAGAAACAAGATTACAACATTCTACATGTGTTGGGCGACCTAATATTTGCTTCTGTAGATCTAAATAGAACAGATCTAATAATGATCAAATACGATAACGCATCGTACCTTTAATGCAGAAGTGCATGGAACTGTAATATTCTGACTGGTTATATCACAAACACGAACCGGGAGTTTACCAGAGTCTCCTTGTAATCCACGTACTCAGATCTTCGCCTTCACAAATGATAAGGCAGTAATTCGGGAGAAACTGTAAGTATGTTTCTGGATCTCAACACATGAAAATAAGAAAATTGGAAGGAGTAAATAAGCATATTGATTGCCCTATTTATAGGGAGAGATTCGGGTTAGTGATTAACATATAATTACATAATTGACCCCGAACCTAATTAGGGTAGTAGAATCCTACTCTAATTAGAATTCTTAACATTATGTAATTAAAAAGAATTAACTTAATTAATTCTATTAGACTTATTTACATATTTTTTCTAACAGCTTCAGTCGGTTACATAAACCGTATTACAAAATACAGTTTGCAAAATCTTCCGACGCTTCATATGAGAAATGAGTCATGCGACCACAAAGTAACTAGTAGTATCATATTAAGTCATCATCTAACTAACATCACACTTACGAACGTAGCCGTTCCGTAAGTGCTTTTTCCTCTCCGTACAGCGCGTCCGACCCATGAACAGTACATTAGACTCTCCGCAACCGTCTTCTCCATCATCGTGCCCCTCACCTAACGTTGATATCGTTTAGCTAGTTACCCAGCACCTTCTCTTCCAGGGGACGCCTTTGCGCCCGGGAAGGTCAGCCGTGAATTTTCACTCGAAATCCCTCATCCACAGTAAGCCCTACATCCTCCAGACACCAATTTTCGCTTCCATCAGACTCCAACCTCTGTCCATACTCCACTACACTTCGCTCCGCTCCATTCTCCATTCTCTTCACCCTCAGCTCTGTTGCTTTCCAGATCACCTCTCCTCAATATGACCATCTGGTCTATTCTCTCCCACCAACAAAAGCGGATCAGAAGAGTTGCTATCCGTGTTGGAAAGACACCTCTACTTCCCAGGAAAGTTACGCCGAGCTACGCAGAAGCATTGATCCCTTATAGACAATCTGTCCATGATCGTCTAGTCCCAAGAGTGCATTCAATTCCTATCGAATCTCAAGATCTGTCCTACTTTATTTCCAATTTCCCCAAAGATTGTCACTTGGACACTCTGAAGAAAATTTTAAACAGGCAGGGTCCCGTGAAGGAGTTGTCGATTGCTAGAAAACTGGATAGGAATGGTAACCCATTCGGTTTTGTCAAGTTAAGTGATTCTATGGAAGTGGACTCTAGACTGTTTCAGCTGAATAGTATATGGTTCGGCTCATTCCGCTTACACGCCAACGTTGCCAGATACGCTAAACCCACAGTCCCTACGAAGAAGCAGAGTTACTCTATCCCCAACTTCAGAACTAAGCTCGTGGAAATCCCAGTAACAAACATTGCGCTGAAACCATCTACAGATGCTTCTACCAGCAAAGCACCTCAATTCACAGCCGAGCCGTTAAACGATCAGGGCTATGGCAATCTTCTAATATTCTCAACTTCAGACTCCTCTCTGTCTTGGCTGCAATGAGCTTATACCGCTACTCTGATCGATTATGATGGATGCAGGGATCTTCAATTAAATATGAAATCGGCAAGATACCTTAATATTATCATCAGCCCCATGAGTGCGGGCAAGATCCTAATTTTGGAAACTAAAGAAGTGGATCTAAAGAATCTGATTACTCATGACATTGATTGGCTCACACAATGGGTATCAGACGTCCGGCCTTGGTCTGCTTCTTCGATGTCCCTCCCTTCTCACAAACTGTGCTGGATCAAAATTTTCGGATTGCCTCTTCAACTGTGGAACCCCACTGTTATATTTAAAATCGGATCTCAGCTAGGGATACCAATCAAAATAGATGATGTTACTTTGAAGAAGTATTATCTAGAAGCAGCTCAATTACTCATTTATGCTGAATGGAACTCATCCGTGGCAACCTCCCTCAACATTCTCGTGGATGATTCTCTGGTAACACGTCATATTTCAGAACTCAGTGCAATGAGATTCACTGATCATTGGGTCTATGAATCCCCCCCTGATATGCAGGAAGACACTTCTAGTCTTCTATCTGAAATGTTATCCTCACCTGGGATTTCGGTTTAGTCAAGCACCTTTGTGGATCAGACATCTGCTGAGTCCTATGAGAAAGTGTCTCCAGAAAAGTTACATAAACCACAGGAACCTCACTCCCACGACCCGAGCTGTTATGTTCCTCTTAAGGCAGATTCTGCAGCCAAGATCTCCTCTCAGTTTCCAAACAAACTTCCGTTGTGGCCTACATCAAAAATTCCTCCCAAGGAAATTTTACCCCCCAGTTGTCAGATTACCTGAAACTCATATCGCTCCTCAACAAATGTCTTCCTCCAATGAGACTGCCCCTCAGAATGAGCCCTTCAGATCTTCTGAGGACTACACAGAATGCTGCATCTCACCGCAGTATACTAACCAGGTTCCAGTGGTCATAGTTGCCACTCCTCCATACGCAGGTCCAATCACAGCTTCATCTATGCAGCTCCCCAATGACCATTCATAGCCTGTACCTGCTCTGGAACACTATGTTTCCTCTCAGCAGCATGCTGATCAAGAACATACACTGGCTACAGTCACTCATACATCTCTGTTAGACATCCCCTTGAGCTCTCCAATTCAGTCTAGCGACCTCATCTCGCCACACTTGCTCAAATCCAATTCTCTTCTTCCTAATTCAGCTATTCCTCCCCCAACTTCTTCACCTACAGGTCCTATCATTCCCTGTTCCTCCTGTGAGGATTTTCCTCCTTTGGGTGTTGTACAACATTCAGAAAATGTCACACCTAAAAAGATCTTGGTTAAAAAAAAGCAAGGACATGGCCCCAAAACAAGGAGCCAAACACGCAAAGACAATGACTCTCTAAGAGACAAAGACATTGCAGCACTTGAAAATTGGATTGGCAACCTTGCAGCACAACAAAAATCCACACCTGGCCTGAGTCTATCAGAGGCTCAGTTGAATGCTGAAGCTGACTTAGCAATGGATCTAAGCAAGAAACTGGGACTAGTTTATTCGGATCCTCTTTAGGCCAAAGAGAAGCTGAAGTTCATATCCTCCCAATCTCTAAAGAGTATAAGGCCAGCAGCTTTGCTGTTTTCTCCTAACACAGACGTCAGCAACGCTAGATGAAGGTTATCACATATAATGTAAGAGGTCTCTGTGGCAAGGGAAGACAGAGAAGAGTCAAGCATCTTATTCTTTCGGAGCTCCTGATTTTATTAGCCTTCACGAGACTAAATTGGAAACTGTAAACAGAAATCTTTGTCAATCTCTCTGGTTCGATGATGATTTGGATTGGATTTATAAAGGCTCCTTGGGACAATCAAGTGGTCTATTATGTATCTGGAATAAATCTCTCTTCTACAGACACATATTCACTTCTGGAGATGGTTTTCTATCTATTTCAGGTAACTGGAAGTCAGAATCTATAACCTCTCACATGCTGAATTTCTATGGTGCAAGTGTCATAGCTGCCAGGGAACTTCAGTGGAAAAAGATTATTGATCTGCACCAGGGAAAAGAGTTGGAGAAATGGTGCATTATGGGAGATTTCAACACAGTATTAGATGCCTCTGAAAAAAAAGGCAGATCCCAAAGATCCTTAAAACATGACATCAAATCATTCCAGACCTTTGTCAACACACTGCACCTCCAAGATCTCCAAATGTCTAGAAGAAAATTCACCTGGTACCTAAAATCCCTTAAAGCCATGAGCAGGCTTGATAGATTTTTAGTGAATGATATTTGGCTAGGCAGTAACACTTCTTGGGTACAAGCTGGGCTTAGCAGAGATGACTCTGACCATTGTCCTGTTTCTCTTTCGTGCAACCTTGTAAATTGGGGTCCCAAACCATTTAGAATGCTGGACAGTTGGCTTGAAAATGCAAATTTTTCTGCACTTGTGGAAAAACTCAGTTCTGAAATAATGCCAGAGGGGTTTGCTAATCACAGACTGAAGATCAAATTCAAGGAGCTAAGAAATGGAATTAAAGAGTGGAACATGTTTCAACCGAGAAGTACTTGTGCTCAAAGAAAATATTTGCTGGATCAAGTCTCTGAAATGGAACTACAAGAAGAAAACCTTTCTCAGATCTCTGATTCGGATGTGCTAGCTATCTTGAACAAGTAGCAGGAGCTCCAAGCTCTGTCCCACAATCTTGACAATATCAATTTTCAGAAAGCAAGAATTAATTGTCTTTAACAAGGAGATGCAAATTCTGCATATTTCCACCGATGGATCCAAAAGAATAGAAGAAGAAGCTCTATCAAAGGTGTATGGGAGGTTGAAACGTGGTTGGAGGAAAACCCGAAGACATCAAGAAATGTTTCAAACACCACTTTCTCAGAAAGATTTTCTGAAGAAATCTAGAATTGACCCGAAATTCATAATCTGAATTTTCAAAAATTCTCAAATCTGTCCAGAGAACACCTAATCAGGCCCTTCACACAGGATTAAATTATTATTGCTATCCAACATTGCGGAAGTGAAAAAAGCCCTAGACCAGACGGTTTAAACTTTAAATTCCACAAATATTTCCTCCACCTGTTTAAAACTGACATTCTGCAATTGTTTCTTGAATTTGATAGGAACTGCAGACTAGACAAAGGAAGCAACGCGGCTCATATATTCCTCTTAGCCAAAAAAGACACTCCTCTCCATGTTCAAGACTTTAGGCCTATCACCTTAATTGGTGTCATCCCAAAAATCATCTCAAAGGTCTTAGAGTTGAGGCTATGCCCGGTTATGGAGGAGATCATAGCTCCTAATCAAATGGATTTTATCAAAGGAAGGAGGTTACTAGATGGTGTTCTGATAGCTAATGAGGCGATGGACGAGTTGAAAAAATTAAAAAAATAGGCCATGATCTTCAAAGTAGACTTCGAAAAGGCCTTTGACTCTGTCAACTGGGTCTATTTGTAGGATGTTATGATACAGATGCAGTTCCCTCAAAGCTAGATTTGGTGGATAAAAGAATTATTAGAATCTTCATCATCTTCTATCCTCATCAATGGCAATCCAACTTCGGAGTTTTACCCTAAAAGAGGGCTTCTCCAAGGAGACCCTATTTCTCCTCTATTATACCTGGTGGCTGCTGAGGGTCTTTCAGTTTTGATCAATAAGGCAATCCAGCTAAATCTATTCTCAGGGGTTGAAATTGGCAATGAGAAAGTTAAGCTTTCCCATTTACAGTTTGCGGACGACACTTTAATATTCAGTGGAGCAAGTTGGAAAAATGTACAGACTCTGAAATTTATCCTCCTCAATTTCGAGATTACCTCCGGCCTGAAAATCAATTACTCAAAGAGTAGTCTCCTTGGCATCAACATGCAGCAGATACTTCTGGAGGATATGGGAGCCTACTTGGGATGCAAAACAGATTCCTTCCACTTCAAATATTTAGGTCTGCCTATAGGTGCTAATCCTGCTAAACTCTCTACCTGGCAACCTGTGCTAGACAAGTTCAGTAAATCCCTCAATTCCTGGGATCACAGATACATATCTTCAGGTGGGAAACTGATTCTCATGAATTCTGTGTTAAGTGCCCTGTCGTCCCACTTCTTCTCCTTCATGAAGGCCCCTAAATCTGTCATTCTTAAACTAAACAAAATCTTGAGGTCTTATTCCTGGAATGGGAGCAGAGCGCATAAAAAAGTTCATTGGGTGTCCTGGAAAAAGATGTATGTTCCAGTATCACTGGGCGGTTAGGGAGTTCGAGACTTAAAAGCCTTCAACGTGGCTTTACTAGGCAACTGGGGGGAGCGCCTACTTTCAGGTGGAGTGGACTTAGCTACAAGCATACTCAAATCTAAATATGGATCAAATGGTTTCCTCTTAGTAGGCAAATGGCGCGAAATTTTCACCCCTGCGTCATCCTCGATTTTGCCTAGTAGAAGAAGGTGGAGAAATTATGCCTCTTATTGGTGGAATGATATTAAAAAAATCCTCACTTCCACATGTTTCATTACTTCCATTAGTTTGAAAGTAGGATCAGGATCTATCATCAGATTCTGGAAGGATCCATGGCTCCTCGGAAACTCTTTAGCTGAACACTTTCCAAGACTTTTCAGACTCTCTCTAAACCAAAATGCTCTACTTTCAGATTTTAATTTGAGGGACTTAACCTCTTGGCACTGGCATTGGAGAAGGTCTCAAAGGATTTCTGATATGCATGATCTATCCAAATTTTCATTGATGCTGCAAAATGTCCAGTTAAACAATAGCAGGGACAAGTACCTCTTCAATCCTGAAGCTGATGGAAGATATACAGTCAAGTATGCTTATTCAAGAATTCTGAGTACAACAGAGTCTCCAGTTTCAGCTCATGAAAGTGCTACTCTATTTTCCATCTGGCAGAACATGGCTCCAAAAAAAGTCACTATCTTTGTCTGGAAACTTGTCCAGAACTCTGTGCCAACAAATGAATCGCTAAGACTCTTCATATTATTCCACCTAACCAAGTATCAAGTTGCCCACTATGTTATTCAAGCCATGATTCTATAGATCATATCTTCAGAACCTATCCTGTGATATTGCAAGTTTGGTCCTCATTACTGACGTGGTTATCATCATCAGAAAATCTTCATCTGACAACCTCTGCAGCCCCATCCTTAACTGAGTTCATCTCAGGTAAACCAAGCCGAGCCAACCTAGTTGCCTGGAGAACAATCTGGTCAGCTATGGTCTGGGTTGTGTGGAAAGCCAGAAACCTCAAATGTTTCCAGAATAAAGACTCCAACCACCTAAACATGGTGTCAAACATTAAAAGAACTTCCCGGCTTTGGATCTCTGTCTCCAAGAAGCTGGCTTATTCCTCCTTAGAGTGGATTTTAAATCCCACTGTATGTATTCCCTTCTAATCTTCCAACATTGAAGTATGCACAAATTGATATTTTACAAAGAACATCTGCTGTTTTTAGTGCATGAATTTTTGGGCTATTGGTTGAGCTGTTTTCTTTACCTATATATGTGATTCAGTTTTTTCTGACTGTTGTGGTTGTGCTATTTTTTTAGAGAGTTTGCCTGTGAGTTACATATAAGCATATTTGTCATGATAATCTCTCTGCTGCCTCATTTCATTTCTGGTGAGTACTAACAACAGGATGGCAGCTAGCGCACAGTAGGAGTAATCTATGAAATATTGTACAGTGTCTATTTAATGCAGGTACATTGGAAGGCTTTTGGTTCCACCATACATGACCATTTCGATTGTGCGAATGAATTTTACTGTTGATCCGTGCTGTTTTTCATGTTTTCTGGAAGAATCTCTCTACTGCCTCATGTCTTTCACAGTGGAACTCGGATTATGCAACACTAATCTTGAAGCTTTTGAGCCACGTTGGCATTCAGGGAAGGATACAAGCAACAGTTTTTGAGACTACCAACCCTCAATCAGCAAGAGCCAAGAGCAGTTTTCCCATTCTCTGTCTGGAACAGAGACAGTAACACAGGAAAAATGATGAACATCCAATTTTCAAGCTTCATCACCTTCGAACCTTTGAGCCGAACAGCAATACCTCCCAAGATAAAGACTACATCACTCCCAATCTCCAAAAGCTTTCAGGCATGCAGGCAGAGTTGTGTACCAGCCCTCACCGATTTTCTAAAGGTCATAGGCGAGCTATGTACCATTCATAGGACAATAAGATGGTAGCCATGACCCTTGACAAGCAATAAAATAATAGAATCCGGTGATGGTTTGATAAGTTGACAGTAAAGACTCATGTTATCCATTTCTAAATGTCTTAGGTGAGCTGTGTACCATCCGGGGATGATAAGTTGACAGCTACAATCCTTGACAAGCAATAAAATAATAGATATGGGCAACCTGCTCAGTAGAGGGGAATAGAGATCATGTAGCATTTTTATTTTTATTTTTTAGAGGCTATTCGGTATGTGTAAGAACGCCTGTGCTCTTGTTATATAACGTTTTCCTGTAAATATCTTTTTTGTTTCAATGAAAATTTGGCTTAACAAAAAAAAATTAACATCACACTTTCAAAAGCGACAATACCCCAGATCCGCTTTTCATCACCGATAGCTATGTATCCCTTAAGCTATATAGTATTTGGTTGCATATTTAATGTAACTGCCATAACAAATATGGTGAAACTAGACAAATTGTTCCTTAGACACTAATGAATATTTGTATCAACTCGACTGTTTTCCTAGCATGGTCCATTGGACTATATGGATCCTAACCCTTGGATGATATACTAAAGTAGCATCATCAAGCATTAACTTCAAGCCATAGCTCTAAGTCAAATAGTAATATCTAAGTGGACAAATGTATGTCCATGTGATCACACAATGATAATCAGATAATTCTTTTGTCATTTTCACAATGGTCGTTCTGTAGCACACACAATATGATATGTATGGCATGGCATGACTCTCACTAAGGTGGGCATGTTAATTACTTATGCCATGCAAATCATAGCCGTTGATAAATACACTTAGTCTTTATCATTTACATTCGACTTTAAAGATTTAAATGAAAATCCAGACATTTCACATTCGATTCACTTAGAATCTCAATTTAGACTTACTAAAGTTATTGTCCATAACATTTATCAGTCTCATCCTTCATGCTACACAAGCATAAGGCGATTTTCCATGTGATAGGGCCAATCATTAAGCTTTTGTGACATTTATTGTACATTATTAATTGATTGCATGCATGAGAATATTGTTCAAATGAAAGAAAATGTCAATTTCATTTCATAATCAATTATTAAAAATATGTTCTTATCATTTACAAGATGTGATCAAATCCTACGTAATCCTAGACTCATGGCATGAACTCTAAACACGTCTCAAGGAATGGGTTTGGTCATTGGATCAGTGATCATCTTGTCAGTACGTACATAATTTATATTTATTTTTACTTTGTTGACAGCGTCTCGAACAAAGTGGTAGCATCTCTAGATGTGTTTTGTCTTCCTATGGAATTTTGGATCCTTAGCAAACTAAATCGCTGCAGTATTTTTGTAGTTCACCTCAACAGGATCATTGGGCTCGAAGTTAAATTGAGATACCATAGGAATTTTTTGAGCTGGAGTGTCTCTTTCACGGCTACGCGTCACGCGACATATTCTGCTTCCGTGGTTGACAAAACGATACAGTCTTACTTCTTCCTGCACCAAGATATAGCTCCATTACCCAGGATGAAAGCATATCCAGAGGTTGACTTGAACTCATCCAGGTCGCCTCCCCAATCAACATCCGTGAATTCCTTTACATGCGGGTCCCCCTCTTGGTAACATAGGATTAGATCGGCCATTCCACTAAGGTAACAAAAGTTTCTCTTGAGTGCTTGCCAATGAGCAGGCCCCGAGTTGCTTTGGTAATGGCTCACCAACCGAACCGCGAAATAGATGTCCGGTCGTGTAGATAATATGGCGTACATAAAACTCTATATAACGCTTGCATAGGGAACATTGATTATTTCTTCCTTTTCTTTATCTGTTTTTGGACATTGATTAAGGCTTAGTGCAAATCTTTATCAACAGGCGTGTCAAGAGTTTTAAAGTAATGCATCCTGATTCACTCTAAAATTTTGTTTATATATGTCCGTTGGGACAAACCCAACATTCTCTTTGAACAATTTATGCATATCTCCACGCCTAGAATATACCTAGCTTATCCCATATCTTTCGTCTCGAAAATGGAGGATAGTCACTGTTTAGTGGCGTTGATCATTCCCGTGTTGTTTTCAGCCAGTAGTATGTCGTCGACTTATAAGGAGAGAAACATGATTCCTTCCTTTGTCTTTAGTGCATACACGCATTGATCTTCATCTATCATGGTGAAGCCATACGAAGTAATGGCCTCATTAAACCTGAAGTACCACAATCTAGAAGACTGTTTAAGTCAATATATGGATCTTTTAAGACGACATACCTTGTTATCTTGACCCGCTGAAACGAACCCAACAGGTTGATCCATGTAGATCTCTTCCTCAAGTGTTCCATTGAGGAAGACAATTTTTACGTCCTTTTGGTTTAGCTCAAGATCCAAATGGGCAACCAGGGAGGGCTAGAAGTAGGCGAATAGAAGAAATCTTCATCACAGGAGAAAATGTCTCTTCTAGTGTAGACCCTCGATTTGGGTAAAACCTTTCGCCACGAGTATGTCTTTGAACTTGTCGATTGATCCATCCGCACCGCATTTAACCTTGAATACCCACTTGCATTCAATTGGCTTTTGGCAATGTGGTAGATCAATGAGTTCCCAAACCTCATTTGCTTGCATCGAGTCCATTTCATCATTCATGGCACTTAGTTTTTTTCTCTATCGGGTGAGTCCATAGTCTCTTGATAAGATGTAGGTTCTTCTAATTCCAAAGGAACGCAAAAGAATACATTTTTCTCGATATGAAAGTATCATCGAAGAATTCTTCTATGTTCACTCCTTCGGATAACAGGATCTTCTATTCGCCTGGTTGTGGGTCTGTTCCCATTAGCCCTTTGGCTCGTGGGACTAACGGTGTGAGAAGGGCAGTTCCTACTAACTCTATGGTTGGTGGGGCTAGTTATCATATTGTCATGACCTATATTTTGAGAACTAATCTTGTTACTAGGCATGAAAGGTTGAAGACTTACCCTCTTTTATTTTGACCCTCAGTTTCGTTAGGCATGAAGTGCAGAGGACTTACCTCTCTTTCATGTTGGCCCTCACGGGATTATACTATTCTGGGTGGTTTGGTGAAACATATTCTCCCACACCAAGAGATAGTGACAAGTCTTGTTGCAACTCATACAACTGACCATCCTATTTTATTTCTCCGATAGTTGAGAACCGATCCTCAAGGAATTCGACATTGCGACTATCAATTTCAGTCATGCTATCATTCGGGTGTTCACCGAACATTAATCTTTTGAATGTTCGGGGCATCGAAAAAACACCCTCTTAGTTGCTCTTGGACCAAGTTTTCCATGTTGATGGATTGGGTTGTGCACATAGCCCGCCGAACCCCTTGGTCGCATATGGTCCAAGATTGGCCTTTTCCATTCCATAACTCATATGGAGTGGTGGGCACACTCTTGCTTGGTACTCTATTGAGGATGTATGTTGCCGTGAACAACGCATCTCCCAAAAAATTAATGAATATGTTGTCTTGCGCCATCATAGACCTAACCATATCAAGCAGGAAGCAATTTATATGTTCTGCAACACTGTTTTGTTGCGGGGTATAAGGAATGGTAAGTTGCCTTACTATGCCTTTTTCATCACAATATCCTTTGAACAGATCAGAAATGAATTAGTGATCGCGGTTGGTCCGAATAATCTTAACTTTACTGTCCAGCTGGTTCTCTACTTTTTGCTACATAGCGCTTGAACACATCAAGTGTTTAGTGGCAATGAGACAACAAATACACTTGTTCGAAATACGAGTAGTTGTGTATGAATGTGAGGAAATAAGAAGATCCATGGCGTGCTTTTACTCTCATGGGTCCAAAAATGTTGGAATGGAATAAATCCAAAGGACTTGAGGCTCGAGAAACCTTACCGAAAGGATTCTTGCTAGCCTTTCCAACTAAGAAAGGTTCATGCACAAAATCAAGAAAGTAAAAACCATTTTTGTATGAGCCGTGACCAAATGCATCGTCACTGTACTCAATTTTCAATCAACTAGGATGAAAATTAAACGAAAAAAATAATTGTTGCAAAGAAACAACTTAATTTAAACAACAGTGGACTCTCGGCACAGATTGTATCATGTAACAACAACGTGTTCCCGCTACAAAGCTGGAGTTTGTAGGTGCCAATACCGATGACATCATTTTCTCTGTCATTCCTCATTGTTATGCTTCGTGTTCCAGCACCATAATGATGAAACTCAACAAATCTAGCATGGTCATTCACTACGTACTGGGACGCCCAAAAATCAACAATCCATTTAGAAAATGAGTTAGCAATTAATGCATGGGAACAAACACATAATTTGAGGTTATCTGGAGAGTAAGGTACCTTTTTAGGCTCAGAATAGTCTTGAGAGTAGTGACTTTTTTTTCGCAGTTTTAGCACTTCACACGTGCCATATTCTTGGGGTCGTTAGCCTCAGGCTATTTAATGATTTTCTTTCTTTGAACAAATTTCTGAGTCTTGTTCACTGACTTACCAAATTTTCTTATTCCTCTTAGGGTTTCCCCCATAAATAGCAAAAACTTTGACAAGGGGTGTGAAAGCTCACATGATATCATCTTTAAGCTCGAGATGCTTGGATATATCAACAAATGTCTTGATGTTCACGTCATGATTCATCAGAGTTTTGAAGGAAGTCCAACGTATGCCTTCCCTTTCATCAGGTAGTGAATGGATCACATTATTCACTTCTTCGAACTCATAAATATTGATCCCGCCAACCTTCATTTCGTAGAGCATGGTACTCATAATACACAGGTGTTCAAGTACAGGTCGACTTGAATCGATCTTGTACTGAAGCCAATTCAGGTGCAAGGCACATAGCTTTGTAGCTGATATTTGGCCATATTTCTCCTTAATTTTGTCCCATATGGACTTGGCCATTGGCTCTATAACATATGTGCCAATCGGGTCGTCATGCATCTAGTACAACATAGTATAACATGCACTACGATACTTTTTGGCCCATGCTTTGTAGGTTGGTAAGGTTTTTGTGGGTTCTTTCTGGTTATATGCTCAAGAACTTCTTTCTCATGCAGGAGATACTGAATCTTCCTGGTCCAGATGTCATAGTTTAATCCAGTTAATATATCACTAGAAGAGAGCTCGTTTATCAGACTAGGGGGTACTGTTTATGCAAGTTTATTTTAAGAAAGACATTAGGCACAATTTTAAAATTAGATTTTCTGTGAAAATTTTGGATTATGTTATATGTTCGAAAATTTCGCTAGGCTCATAATCTTCACGTCCTTAATAACAAAAAATTTCTCGAAAATCTAACTTTCACGTATTGAAAAAAATTCAAGCAAAAAAACATAATAACACATACAGCCAAAAGGGTTGGCACATATAATTGTTAATAGTAAAAATTTGATAGTTTTTGCTGTAGAGCATTTTTTGTTTAATTTTAATTTGTTCTAACAAAAATAATTAGCACATAAATTGTTCACATATAACAATTCGTTTATCTTTTAACACATAGTTGAAGGAAAAAATTTTAAAACTATCAAAAGAATCAGAATTGGTTCAAAGGTGATCCTTAATCAATTTGGTAAGCACCTAGGTAGCTGATCTCGTACTATAATTTTGGTGATCACCTATCTAGACAGTGCTACCATTCCTCGTGAGGGGTCCAGATGTCTGGTGGAGTCGCAAGTGTCCCACTTAAAAATCAGCCCTGGACAACCCCTCGCGAGCATGGTTATCTTGGATTTCTTTTGACATTCGAGTAATATGATTTTGATTACAATAATTTAATTATTAACACATAGTTAATAATTATTTGTTCATTAATTCTATTAGTTTAAAACATATTCTCTAATAAAATTAATTTTTCATTCACATAAGCATGCTTGGAATTAAAATTGCACTTAATATATTATTCTTAATCAAGCGTACTAAGATTTAAATTGCATTAAACAAATTAAATTAATTTCTAATCATGCATTCTAATAATTAAATTGCGCTTAGCGAATTGCATGCTAGAAATTTTATTTAACACAAATACATTTGGGCATTTAAGACATAATTAAAACTACTGGTCCAAAGATTTTCAAGAAATTTGGCCCAAGTTTTAAAAAAACGATTGGCTATTTTTTTTTGTTTAAACAATTGAATTGGCCCAAAAGTTTAAAAGAAATTGATTGGCCCTATTCAAAACAAAAGTTGCGGCCCAATCCGCTTAAAAAGATTTTTTTATTAAAAAAACTTGGGTTGGGCCGCCGATTTAATTTTGTGACACAGGTATAAAAAAGAAATGGAATAGGGTTTCGGAGCAAAAAACATCAGCGGCGTAGCCATGTGGATTGCGCAATTCTCACGATCCTTTGCGTTATTCTCGCGATTCCGCATGCCTTCTCGAATGTCTATTCCTCGGCTTTGTCTCGTCGCTCGCTTGCCCAATTTTGTTGTTGTATCTTGTCATCATCGCCGTATTTTCGCCGTTCTAGCCCAAGTGATGACAAAGGTAACGTTGTTCTTTGTCATTCTCCCTCATATTCACCATAGAAATGGCGTCTTTTGTCGAAAATGGGACAATTTTCGGACTGCCGTGGTGTGTTTTGTGCGTTACGCGTATCGGCGCAGTGGTACAAACACATGCCATCCCGAAGCATAGTTCGCGGTGATTTTTGATCGGATCTGTAGATCTGGGCTGAGGAAGATTGTTGGGTGTGATTACGCGCTTAACTGCGCTACGGTTGGTGGCACATGACATACACGCACCGGCCTAGCCTCGTTTGATTGGTGCAGCGGAAGGCCAACATCGGCGGTGGATGTCACCGTGACGCACGTGCACAAAAATGCATCCATTGAGCAGATCTGGCGCGACGTGTGACGTACATGTGCCGCCATTCTGCAACAGCGACTCTTTGGGAAATTGGAGCGTCCGTCAGCGGCGGTCGATTACAAAAATTGAATCGAATAATTTATACTGAAAAAAATAAAATGAACAGATCTGATTAGTTACGCGATTAATCGTTAAAGAAAACAAACATAATCAGATACCGAAACTTGGCTTTGATACCAGTATAGATCTAATTAGAACGGATATAATACTGAACAAATACAATAACAAATCATATCTTTAATGTGGAAGTGTATAGAACTTTAATGCTCTCTGGTTGATTATATCACGAACCCGAACCAGGAGTTTAACAGAGTTTTCTTGTAATCTACGTACTCAGATCTCCACCTTCAAAGATGATAAAGTTGTAGGAATTCTGGAATCTATACTACGTGTCATAAAACGTATTGCATACGGAAGCATAAAGAATTGTATGTGCAAACATGCATAACAAAAAAAATCCAGAATTCCTTTGCCTTGGACCTTGCTAATTTACACAACTTAATCATCAAGTGGGAAGAAATCATTTTTACCTCAAGAAGACTTGTTCTTCTAGATCATGAAAGTAGTCTCCTCTCCAAGTTGTCCAAATGTTCACTCTCTATTGTAGTCCACACCACCACAACCCTTAATACCTTATACAACCTTTTGTACAACTTATATGTGTGTTTTTGGAGTGGTAGCTCCACATTTGAAGTCTAAGAAGATGAAAGAAAAAATTGCATTAAGTGCAGATTTTTTTACCCCTTTCTCTATCTTTCGAGTAGAGAGAGAACCCCTTTGTTTCTTTTATTAAGACTTGCAAAATGCATCAATCTTCCACATATCATGTATTGGGGTATTTATAGAGGTTCCCATAAGTTTAAGATGCAAACAATGTCCTAGAGTTGATCAACATTTGGTCCTAGCCATACATGTGCTTGGACTTTGGACAACTCATGTTTAGATGTCATGGTTTTGTAGAATCAAACCATGCAACTAATATATTTTAACTCTTTATATATACACCATTGCATGTAATCTTCTTGGTCATACAACCTTAGCATGTAATCTAATTGGAGGCAAACATGTCACAAATATATATATATATATATCAAATATATATGAGTTGTAGGAATTTTTCACTAACTTATATATATGTAACAAATATATATATATATATAATATAAATATATATATATGTCCAATCCAACTAATGGAGTTTGATATATATAATATACATCCCACAAACTTATGTTTATTAAATTTGTGCCCCCATAATTACAAACAAGTCCTTGAAGTTTCATAAACTTTATTTTGACCCCTATACTTTACCTTAATTACAAAATCACACCTTAAGAATTGGATGTTAATGTGTGTGACCTTATAGGTTTTAAATAATTTGGCAATGGATCTTGAATTAACATAATCAAATTACGATTAATGAATTAAACACTTGTAATTCATTAATCCCTAATTATAATACATAGACCATGAGTGACCTCTAGCAAAATATCATGGACCCCAAACATTGAGAATGGTCATGGAAGGAGACTATCCTTTCAAGAACTAGCGCTCGTGTAATTAATATCATTTTGCCTTGTTCATATCTCTAATATTGTATATTGGGTTATTTGTCATCCTCATTAATATGGATAAGATTTCTTGTAACGAAAATCATGATCATTGAGTGCTAATTAGAAACTTCTTTAAACTCGTGCTTTGCAAAGGCTTCCATGACTTCTTACAAGTGGCCAACAGAGACCTCATAAAATTTTAGGAGTGGTGAATCATTTATTGATCACTCATAATCTTTCCGTACTTCAACCCAGTCCCAAGACAACCCATTGTTACTCATTTACGGTGTAACTCTAAATATAATCAAAGAGTGACATCCATACTCAAGATCTCTATGGTGATCTCAAGTTTAAGGATCACTTACATCTACTATTCTTTAGAGTATCATCTATTGACAATATGGTGATCTCTATGAGGGTCAATCGATGTACTTGTCAACTACAAGTGTCCATGTTCTAGCTTATGTGTTTGTACACTATAGTTGATTAGATCAATTATTTCTTTCAAAAGGAATTGGCTTAGAACATGCTAACCTATCCGTATTAGTGATGTCTTATCTTACTAATACTATGGTTAGGGATGTTTAGTATTGATAACGTAATTAGAGTGGTCTCATCATCACATCTCTTTGTGATAGACTCTAAGTTAACAACACTAGGCTTTACTATTTGGAATGCTATAAATAAAACAAGTAAATAATCAAATAGTATATCCTGTTACAATCATATGTAACATTAAAGTGTTATTACAAAAGCCCAAGGTGATTGGCCTTAGGGCATAACACTAACAAAGATGTTTTCAGTCTCCATATCTTTAATTTCCACAGCTCCAGCGGACACAGTTTATGAACCATGAAGGGTCCAGACCAGCGGGATTTAAGCTTTTGTGGAAAAAGCCTTAGTCAAAATTGTTATAGCA
>JAOWBN010048504.1:0-21291 GCA_028565015.1 Pinguicula moranensis
CCCTCGTTTGCATCTTTTTGAAGAGCCAGGAGTTGGCTTGTACATGTGTACTTTATTATGAATAAAAGCTAAAAATTCGGGCTAAAAAAAACAATTAAAAAAAAGGATACAATTGCTACAGAAAGGTGATGAACCTTTTTCCACAACAGTCTGAAAAAATCCATATCGGCCAACAAAATTAGTGGAGTATGGGAAGGCTCAACATGGCTGCATGACCCAAAGATGATTAAAGAATGCTTTCTACAACACTTTAAAGATAGATTCACTGAGAAAATACCCAACATGCCACTGCTATCTATCCGGGTGAGTGACTCTGATATCTAAGTCCTCTACTCCCTTATATGTTAAAGACTACAGGCCTATAACCCTTATTAACTCCATGCCAAAGATCATTTCTAAGGTCTAAGCTAATAGGCTCAGACTGGTTATGGGGGAGCTGATCAGCACAACACAATCAACATTCATTAGAGGGAGATAACTGACTGATAGCATGGTAATTGCTAATGAGGTTGTTGATGAGGTTAAAAAGCTGAACAAGAAAGCTCTAATCTTCAAGGTGGACTTCGAGAAGGAATTTAATACAATCCACTGGAACTACCTCTTACAAATCATGTCAAGCATGAACTTCCCCTCATGTTGGTCATGGTGGATCAAAGGTCTCCTTGAATCTGCCTCCTCATCAATCCTGATTAATGGGAGTCCTACCAAGGAATTCTTTCCATCATGTGGCATTAGGCAAGGAGATTCCATCTCTCCATTTCTCTTCTTGTTAGCAGCTGAGGGTCTCTCGGCAATGATAAAAAAAGCAACTGAGCAGAAACTGTTTTCAGGTTTGATCATTGGCAGGAAAAATGTACATGTCTCCCATCTACAATTTACTGATGACACCCTCATGTTTGGCCAAGCAGACTGGAGTTCAGTCATAGCATTTAAGGCCATATAGCTTAATTTCAAACTTGTTTCTGGCTTGTAGATAAACTTTGCCAAGAGTAAACTGATTGGAGTGAATAAGGAGACTGCTTTGTTGGAGGATATGGCTTCATTCTTGAACTGCAGCCGGATGTTGTTCCCTTAAAATATCTGGGGCTGCCAGTGGGTGCTAAGACAAGAAAGATAAGTACTTGGCAACCAGTTATTGATAAGTAAAAAGGCACTCCAACATCATGGGATCACAAGCAGTTATCAGCAGGCGGTAGGATGGCACTCCTACACTCTGTACTGTCATCACTTCCATCCCATTTCTTCTCCATTTTCAGAGTGCCTATCTCTATCATCGAGCAGTTAAACTCTATCCAGCGGGACTTTTTTAGGGGTAGCACAACTGAGAAGGTAAGGATGTGCCTCTCTTCATGGAAGAAAATCACAACATCAAGGATCAATGATGGTCTGGGAGTCCGCTGTTTATCATCTTTTAACACTGCCATGTTAAGTAAGTGGGGTCTATAGTTGCTGAATGATGAATCTTCTTTTGCATTGGATGTCCTAAGATCCAAGTACGAAGGTTTGGCCCCTCTCTTCGTTGAAGGACATAGAGCCCTTCTCCCAGCAGGTGACAGCCTAGTGGTAGGCAGACCAAGAGGCAAAAAGTATATATCAGAGTGGTGTCACAACCTGCTGGAAAACTCAAATTAAACATGGTTTTCTGACAGCATTGCTTTGCAACTAGGAAATGGAGAACGTATCAGGTTCTGAACAGATAAATGGTGGAACAATGTTGTTCTAGCTTAAGGCTATCCCAAGGTTGTTCAAGGCTGAGAGAAACAAAGATATCAATGTGGTAGAGGCAGGCTGTTGGACTAATGGTTTGTGGGCATGGTGCTGGAGATGGAGGAGGCAACTTTGACCTTGTGAACTCACAGATCTAATCAGTTTATCTATGACTTGGTGAACACTTTTCCGCGGACTGATGTCAAAGATAGATACATATTTAAAAACAACAATGATGGCAACTACAAAGTGAGTGAGTCATACAAGGCAATCAAATATGATTCAGAGCACACTTTTTCTCCTACTCATCTATTCCTCACTCAGCACATAAGGAGGAGCTTTGCCCCAAACAAAGTATGTTTCTTTATTTTGATGCTGATACAGAATGCAATTTTAACAAAGGCTATACTGCAAAAATGAGGTGTAATCCCAGCCGATCAGGAGATTTACTGCCCTTTATGTGGTGTTGAAGAGGAGACTGTAGACCATATGTTCAATGGTTGTACTATCACATTTATGTTGTGGGAAGAAATTGCTAAGTGGCTATCACTGCCTATAGCAACTACTGTCCCAAATTTTCAAACATATGCCTCCTTTGCTCCTTCAAGGATCCATATACAGGCCTGGATCTTGATCTGGATGGTCATGATGTGGCTAGTTTGGAAAGCTAGGAATAAGTCCCACTTCCTATCAGCTACACCTCATATCCATCTATTGCTACGTGGTATACAAATTCATTCCTGGTTGTGGATAAAGTCCAAAAGAAAAGCTAAATTTCTCTATAGTTTTTTTTTTAGATAAGCCCAAATTTCATTTAAAGAAAATATTTACAGAAAAAAACAACAACCAAAGAGCACATCCCGCTCTTGATTTTTCATCCACCTAAATCTACTAGCTAGCGACAGTTAAAGAAATACATAAGTGATCTCTATACTACTCTGCTCAGTAGGTCACCGGTACCTGTTATTTTATTGCTTGCCAAGGTTCGTTGCTGTCAACATATCACCCTATGGATGGTACACAGCTCACCTATGACCTTTAGAGTACTGGCTGCAAGAGTCTTTACTGTCAACTTATCACTTCCTAGCACGTATCTATTATTTTATTGCTTGGTAAGGGTCATAGCTGTCATCTTACTCAGCTTCCCTATTCCGTTAGAATACGGCTAGGAAATGGTACACAGCTCTGCCTACCTAAGTTAATAACGGCTAGGTAGATTCTTAAGTCCTAGAATCAATTTTATGTAATCATGACTTAAGGGATTCTCGTGCACTAAGCGGACCCCTCGTATGAGTGATTGTGGGAAATTTGGGGACACTCGTGCACTAAAGGGATCCCAATAGCCAATTAGAGGTAGACACTAGGGCGGGTGAGAGGCCAGCTAAGGCTAGAATCTCCTTGTCCAAATCCATAAAGCCTGGACACTTATACTTGTGGATACTGGAAGTAATATCTTTAGGGAGAAACGAACGATTGGCCTTAGGCGACGTGACCGATTCGCACCACGAGTTCGTGAAAGACGTGGTGAAAGAGTGGAGAGAATGAACAAAGAAGAAATAGTTTTTACAGTTGACGTGGGAGGAGTGAAGGACGACATTATCTTCATCTTGGATGAGGATGAAGATACACCAATGTTGTCCTTTGGGACCGGATTAACAGTTGCCCGAAAGAATGCAAAAAACTTGCTAATACCATGCTTCAAAGACAGAATCTGAAATAAAATGATGAATGTTGGAGGGAGCTATGCCACAGAACTGGAGGAAAGTGACGATGAAGGGGTGGATGGGGAAACGAAGTCCCCATACAATTGGGCTTTGAAAATGGTAAAAGACCCCTTTGGAGAGTAGAGGATTTCATCCTCATTAGCAGGAGAAATTAAACCATAATCGGTCGGATATAGAATCTAGCTCTAATTTTGTCTAGCGCTTGTTGGTCCACTCTCAAAACTATCCCCACAAAAGGAAATTCCTCAGTTGGGTCACTCCTATGGTGATACCCATTTTCACCATGATATCCCCAAATCTATGTACTATGATACTACGGCTAGGAAATGCAAAAAGACAAGGGAGAAATTGGTGTCGGCGAGACATACATGACAAATGGTGGCGGAAGAGAGAAAGAAATGGGAGGAAAATGAACTGGTAAAAGGAACTCATGTGTCGCATGAAGTCAAAGTCAAAGCGAAAAAAAAAAGTCCAAAAAGTTCAAGAGCTATATAGTTATAACTCTTAAACTTGGGGAAGTCATGATGTGGGCCAGAAAAAGGCTGATAAAAGTCCATCAAGAGATGGGTCCATTTGACACCTAGAGGACAACATCAACTATGTCCCAAGGACACTTTGAAGATGGATTGTACCTCAAAGGTTCTGCCTCATACTCTCAACACAGGGGCCCCAAGTGAAACAACTCGTATGGATAATGAGTTCGTTTGAGATGAGCACATGCATCCCCACGAGAAGGTTTGTGGTGGGCGATGCATCCACACAACAAGGAACTCACAGGCGCTGTCTGATAAGCTTATCTAGTTTGAGCTACCAACATAAAAGATAATTAATAACGGTCACCGCCCATAAGTACACAACATGGTTAATTATCATTTCCATAAAAAAATATCGATGTACCTTGTAAATATATTGTTCAGCTAATGAAAAGGACAAGTAATTCTTAGGGAATAAAGTTGAGTATGCGCTCTACTTATTTCTTTGTATCTCTTTTATCCAAAAAAAAATTGTATGGTGTAAACTAGAAAAATGGAGAAACATACATCCACACGTCCCATACATCCACACGTCCCATACATTGTGTCATTGATTTCTTAGGGTCCATTTGGTACATGGATTGGTGTTATCCGGCTACGCAGATAATGGCTGGATTTCTGCAGGACGCCAAATATAGCCCTTCATTTGGTAGTGTACATCCTGGATAATTTAAACTTAGAAACCATCGTTTGGTTTCAAGTCATTGCACATCGGTTTGAGTCGCAGGACGGATACAACAAGTCTTTTTATCGTCTGGCCCTCGTCACTTGAGTATAAATATCAGAAAAAATGGGGAAACCCTACCCGTCTCCTCCGATCTTTCACAACTGTGCAAAACTCCATGGACTCTTTATTCCTGAGGTCTCCCCGTCGCCCGCTCGTGAAGCCATCGTCCAGAATTACCATGTGCATGACGGCGTGTGCCTTTAAGGCATCCCTGAGGAACCCGCTTGGACCAGTCTGGCCGTCGGGGATTTTTATGCGGCGACTGCCGCACCGCTGCCTCGTCAGGGCTCCTACACGGTTCTCACTTCAAATGTACGCTATTGCGTATAGGTGGGGACGACGTTACCCTCCCCCTCGTAGGGCATGCCCATCGATCGTGACTCCTCTCATCAAGGTCGAGGATGAAGTGGGTCACTCCATCGACGACCCCATCGTGATTGAGGACGAACCCTCCGTTGCCATTGAAGTCCCCGTAAAGGTCGTTGTCCAACGTACCGTCGTGCGTGTCGACGTTGAAGAAACCCAATCGTGCATCACGGATGTGAGCAAGGACCAGGATTGGATCTCTGCCTACCTCAGCTAGTGCTCACTCTCATTTTGTTTAACTTTACTTTGTTGCTTTCTCTTAAGGTTTACATGTTTTGGCTGAAACATTGGTGGAAGTGTTGGTATGATAAGTTTTTGTTGATGTTTTAGTGAAGGTTAGAAGCTTCACTATCAGTGGTACTTTTGGTAAATTGGAACTTGTCTGTTGCACTGTATTATATACTATGTTTAGGTAAGTAATAGCATGTATTTGTCCTACATTCTTCTATTCTACCTTCAAAGTGATGTCACATATATGTCTATCAATCCTACTATCCAAGATTGGTTTGTATGTTGCATCAAATTTTTATTGCATGTTGCATTGCATCTCATATTGGTGTAAGGTTGAAAGGAGAGTAGTATTGCATCTCATATTTGTGTCCTAAACTGCTCTTAAATACAGATTATCCTTCAAACAAACGGTTATAGCATTTCACCTTGCCGGTGTGCACGAGTTTTGTCTCTCTAGTTATATGCAGAAGAAGATTTTTGTATTCTTTAGCAGATGCATGTGTCACATTTCAAGAAATTGTTGGGAGTCATGTCTAGTTTTTTATATGTAAAAACGTTTCGCTGTTGACCTTATCCATAACGACATAGAAATTTGACAATCTGAGAACCCTTTTAATGTTATGTGGGACTGGTAGATTAGGCCTTTCAGCATGTTTCCATCTTTTTCCTTGGTAAGTAGTTCCTATCTAATGCCCAGGTACTTATGCTCGCTGCTAAAAAAATTTGCAGTCCATATGCCTCCTAAGAAATGTAGCTTTGAATGCAACAATATCAAGTTCCCATTGTGAAGAAATGTGTTTTAACAATATCAGGTTCCCATTTTGCAGTCCATATGGCTCCTAAAGAGAACATAATACAATTCCCATGGCTCCTAAAGAGAACATAATACAATGTGTTTTAACAATATCAGATTTGTATGTTGTTGTGTTTAAATTTAACTGTATCTTCATACGTTCCCATTTTGGAGAAATGTATTTTAACAGTAGGTTTTGAGCTTCACGTACTAGTTTAATGTTTTAATGAACAACCAACAAATCTGATAAGAGAACATATACAATTCAAACAATATCATCAAATAACAAATTAGACCAAAGCACCGAACCATTCAGAACTGAAAAAACTAGAACTAAATATGATCAGAATTCAAAGGTTCAAAACAAACATCCTAAACAATCCAACACAACTTAACACCAAGTCTCATAACAATCTGCGCAGATCAGATGCATCTAGAACAAGTCCGACACTACCTCATGAATCTGATCCAAAAAAAACTACAAGTCCGTTTGGAACATAAAAAAGACATCGAAAATAGTTAATGGAACCAAGAATCTCAACTCAGTTTCCCGTCACATAATAACTGCACACACTTTGCGCTCCCAGCTTCATCCATACTGTTCCAATAGCAGTATTTTAAATGGTTTTGAGGAGGTGCTCAATGATCCGTATCTTGTTTACAGTATCCAAATTTTCATGAACCTTCAAATGCGAAAGTAACCTAGTTGTCTTGTCCATATCAGCCCCAGCCTCCATCTTAGTTGTTTTCTTGGAAAAAAGCAATTCGGCTTTGTTGCAAACAGCATCAATCTTAGCCAGCGTTGATCCTGCTTGAGAGGCTAGGCTATCTTGGCTTCGTGGGATAGATCTCTTACGCTTTTGGCGGCTTACACTTGATGAACGCTCAACACCCGAAGGGTACATTTTCGAAGGCCATTTCAGGAGTTGCCTTGGGGTCCAATTCCTCGACTTCTTCAGAATTAAACTCATCAATGAGTTTCTCCAACTCCATCGGTGGATCTTCGTCGACTAGTTGGAGTGTGCCACGGTCACTTGCACCTGCGCTTGTAGCACGGTGTTGCCCAAATAGCTCGCATCACAGTTCGTAGTACGGATAACTTTTCCCTCGCAGCTGCATGTACTTGCTGTTAACCTGCTCAAATTTAGGATGAATAAGTCATCACACTTCTATACACATAAAGAATGAAGACAAACTATTTTTACCTTCTCGAATTCGGCCCCCATGTCGTCCGAGTCAACTACGATTGCATGCATCCCTTGGTCTATGGCTACACCACTTAATTTCAGGAAATCACTTAACAAACGATATTGCTTACCCCAGTTGTGGAGCTTGTTCTTCACATTCTTGGCTGAAACTTTCTCCCCTCTACCGCCGCTCTCACCATAGCTGCAGCCTTATTGTGCGTACCCATCTTCCAACCATCGACCGCTAATTCTCTTAAGGCGTTAAGGAGCGCCCTTTCCTCCTCTGGAGTAGGATACAGTTTCTTTGTGGTGGGCTCATTCTCCACCTTCATCTTTCTCCTAGATGGGGCAGATGCAGTGGACGCGGGTAGTGAAGTGGTGGCCTCGAACTTGTCCGAAGTCACCTCTTCCATGCCATAAAATGGATTGAACTCATACATAGTCTGCTCGCTTCCAAAAAAGAGAAACACATATGTTCAGCGCAATAAATACAACATGACATACAAATAGGCAACAAACGTCAAACTAACGCCCAATTGGAAACACTGAAGACTATTTATACCGAATGCAGAACAAGATCACAGTAGTAAACACGCGCAAATATCTAGAAGGTAATTCCAAACACATAACTAGACTTGCAGTCCTTAAAAAACCCAAAAATCCACTAAAAACGCAGAAATCCACTTCACAATAGCAGTCCAATTCAAAGCAGAAATATACTTCAAATCAGAAATCAACTTCAATTCACAGATCCACATCAAAGAAGAAATACAATTGCAAATCTTAAAACACGCAAAAACCAATAGCTGGTCCATCCCACAACAATGATAAATGTTCCCAAATAAATATGCCACACTTGTGATTAAACAACGCTTAAAAAGGTCAATGCCTAGCCCTAAACTCAGTCCACATTTCTGTTTCTAATTTATCCCTAAACTCACTCCAGCCCGGCGAAGAGTTCACTGATTGAATATGATTATCTGTGTCTTCCAGGTTAGGCTCATCGGAGCCTGTTTCTGTGCTTGCTCCATGATCTAATAGAGGATCAAATCGTGTGACGTTGATGACGAAGTTGTGCAACAACCCACACGCCAAGATGATATCACACTACATGGCAGTGGGGAAAAACGTTGGGCTTCATAGCACACCAAAGCGTTTCTTTAAAATACCGAATGCCCTCTCTATAACATTTCGCGCAGAGGCACGGCGTAGGTCGAAAATTTCTTTGTAATTTTGGGGCCTCCTACTTGAAGCACCCCATTCTTATAGATGGTATCTCGTCTTCCTGTACGGGGTTAGGAAACCTTGGCCATTGGTATATCCACTGTTGTACAAGTAATACGTCCCTGTAATTTCAAAAAAGAAAGCGTTATACATACACGTGAAGCTCAAAGATATAGTAGGCATTATACATACACGAGAAAGTAGTGAATAGGGACACACTAGCCATTTTGGACCCGTAAGACTTTATCCCGGGTCAATTCGTCACGTAGGACCTGACCATCTGTAGTTGAACCCTCCCATCCTACCAGCATGTAGACGAAACGACCTTGAGTGTCACACACTCCCTATACACTCGTTGCCAAATAGCCTTTTCGTGTCCTGTACCTTGGCTGATCGGCAGCCTGTACGTGGAGCGGTACATAAGTACCATCAAGCACACTTACGCAACCCTGTTACATGAATAGACATTGTGATTGTTGGGCTTAATGGTAACGTAGGAAATAAACATGCACTTAATGTTACCTGAAAACATTTCCAACGCTTGTCAGTGTTTGTTTCATCAACGGGAATGAGTTGAACTAGTAGCCTGCCACGTAGCTTAAGAACTGCGCATAAAACTTGATGAAATGATTGATTGATTGTCTCGCCGCTCCGCTGAAAATCAGTCTGTAGTACTCAATTTTCTTGATGGTGTGCAAGCGTTCTTAGAAAAATAGCTACCTTCTCGCATATGGATACGTATTGATCGGTCGTCCGTAAGACCGCAATCCGCTCTTAACACTCTACACAACTCCGAAAATGCGGTATTCGACAGCCGAAAGTTGTTGAAACACTCTCTATTTGCCTATTGAGTGATCCGTTCGATAACGGCCAATCTCTCACCAATCTTATCCAAGATCAAATATTTCGGAGCTTCATTGCTATCACGCTTGGGCTTACAGCGCGCAAGATTATTTTCTTGTCCTGCTAATGCTAGGATAATAGGCAGCGCCTCGATAAGAGCTCTTGCACAAAGCAAGAATGTCACCATGGCCAGTATGAGTTGCATTTTTATCTATCTTGATTTTGGCCCCCTAAACAAACTAAACAACAACAACAAACAAATACCAAAACATACCATTTTCACATGAATCTAACACTAAACCCCCAACTGATATAAAAAAAGTACGTAATGGAATGCCGAACAGATGCTAGGTTTACCAGTCCAGTTAAACATAATATGTCAGATACAGAGCAGAATGAAAGTCCAACAACTGTAAGGACAATAAGCTTTATGTATACATTTATTAATAAAATTTGACTAGCAGAACCCAAAGCATATATTAAAGCCACACAATTGACTACAGTTTATAATAATATTTTTTAAGTGAAGGTTGCTTCCCAAAACAATGCTTAAAATAGGTTAGTGGTGGCTTATCTGTAGTGAAGTATACCTAAACCAACCATAACCCTAAAATACGCCACGAGGATAGTAAACCCAGCCCTTAGACTACGCACAATAAACAACCCTACACAACTCCATAGATAAAAACATGGAAAAATTCAACAGCAAACGTTAAACCATGGTAGAATTTAAAGCTATAAACCATAGAAAAATGCAAGCGCTTGATTTGTTTTACTCTTGGATTTAAATGCACAAAGTGAAAGAACTATAAACATTTCATACCAAAATTCCGCACCAAAAGTCTACTATTTTTTGTTTACGGAACAGTGAGCAAACCTCAACACAACAGTCCATCTGCAAAATCTAACTTTGAAAAGCCTAAACGAAGAAAACAAAACACGAGAATTCTAGATCTACGAAACCCTACTCAACCAATGTTCATCACCCAAACACAACCGAATCCCCAAAATCTGGAGTAAGCCCCAGCAGATGTACGATTTACAAGCCAAAAAATGGGAAGACGAACTACCTTTGTGTTTGATGATGAATGCTCGTGCGGGCGCCGTTCGAAAATGGGGCAAATGAGGCATGGGTTTCCATTTTATAGTAGGCGCTTTGGTAATTTTGGAATGTTTGGAGGGGCAAAATTGGACTTTCACTGGCGTGCCAAAGTCAGGATAATACAAACCCTGCATCGAAAGCAAATAAAAAAATGTGGATTGTCCGTCTGTAGTCCCTACCCGACAAGTTATACCGTGGCCAGGGAAAATGGCGGGCGGGGCACCAAACGTGGGTTCAATTGGGATAACTTTGCAAAAAACCGCCCTTATCCGTCTTAAAACACGGTACCAAACGGACCTGTAAAGGTAAACACTTATCTTCAACCAAAGTCAAGAGCACCGCGAACTGTGTTTGGACCTTCTTTATTTTTGGATAGTTGTGCATTTTCTTCTAATACTTCTCAATAGTCTTGGGTAGCGGTGCTGGCGGAATCAGAATGGCCAGTTCTACGTTCCGCTCGCTAAGAACGTGGAACATGAAAAACTGTTCCGCGTTCTACTTGCAAGGGCATAATTCCTCATCCGCTTGCCCGCTTTGCGGGCGGAACACGGAATTTCATAAATCCCGCATAGGTGGGACATGGGAGAATCAAGATTGCAGAATTGCAGAAAATGAAGATGTCCAAAACTCCAAAGTCCAAGCTATCTGTTGGACAATCTGGATTCTGGATCCTAGAGGGGCTAAAATACAATAGTAGCTTCAACAATCTGCCTGCTCAGGCCAAAAAAGACAGTAAACTACAAATTAAAACGTAATTGAAAAACTTAAATTTAAAACTTAATTACCAGAAATAACAAATTGGGGGAGGACAGGGTTTCATCCAGGAAGTTCAGAGTTCTTTAAACAGATTTTTGTACGTGCGTGGAAGAGAAGCGCCAAAGAATTCAGTGGAAATGTGGGACTCGTGGGCTCGGCCGTTGGGGGAGGAAAGGGTTTCGTCGGGGAAGTTCAGAGTTCTTTAGACAAATTTTTCTTTTTCAGACAGAGAACATGTTTACCATTTAAAGTCTTAAACAAAAGTACAAACAAAAGGAACACGTTTACTTCAGAAAAAAAAAAAGAATTCATTTTATTTTTTTAATTTAAAATTATGGGCGAACGAGAAACTCGCCAAAAAAAAAACATCCACCCGTGACAGTGGAACATATACGACTCCATAAGGCTCTTTTGCCTCTTAGGGTGCAGGGAGAATAGATGTTTAGCAATTTGATTGGCACAAATTTTGCACCTCATAAACCCTCTAGACCCAAAATGCAATCTTTAGACCAAGTGTTTATTAATTGAAAGGCTGAAAGCATCCAGAAGCACAACAGACCACCAGCATTGCCACTTGTTGCCTGATAACACCACTCGAAATCATCGTTCTGCCATATTTGTCTACAAATCCACCGATCCAACACAGAGAGCTTACTTTCTTGAACACAGATGAGTTCCACACACTACTTCCTCACGATATCCTTTAAGTCTGCTTTCGTACGACCCAAGCCTAGGCTATAGATGTTGTAAGCCATAATATGTATTACCGGGGGATATAAATGTCGCTTGCATCTAAAGCTATCAACTTGTGCATCTCACTATCTCTATCATGCTTTCTATCCAAATGAGTTGAGAGCTCAATCCGGGGAGTCTTAGGGGATACTCCTAGCTCGATAGTCAGGTCAATAATTCTTCAGATTGAGAGTGACTCATGTTCTCTGCGACTATCACAAGTTCATCACTTTGAGCATCTCTTACTGACTTTTCCTGCGATCCCAAATCCTCCATGACCGCCCTTATTCTGCAAGAGTTTTATTGGAGCTTAAGAGATGAGTCTGTTATCGGATCTAAGGGGACATATGCTTTCTTTCTTTTAACTGCTAGAGAACCAACGTCAACTCGAGAATCGACAATATACCAAAAGGATCAGAAGCCTGAACGGTGAAAATCACACTGGGAGAAAATAACTATTTTAACTGACTTTATCCATCGGCTGCTGGATAGGAAACATGACTTTTGTTTTGAGTGAGAGCCAGGCCGGAGACTTACATTTTCATGTTGTTTGGCCAGAAGGGTCGTAAATGGGCCTCGTTGGATTAGTTTGATTGGAGGGGGGCTGCATGCCTACGTGGGTTGAGCATCCATAACCTTCTACTACCCACCACCCTCAATGGTCATATGTTGACTAGGTTCTGCGATCGCCAGTTGCAGTGATTTGATAGATCCGACTTGGGACAACATCAAATTGGCCATACACTCCTTAGAACCGGCGGCCTCGACAGAGACTACCTTTTCTGATTATGTACTTTTGCTTGAGTAGACCTTTATCAATTGACCAAATTCGACGGCTATTGAACTAGATGCTGCAAGTATACTGATTGATGGATTCTCCGTACAATTTCCCTTGAAAGCTATGACACCAGAGCTCCTCTTTTGCCAAATTTCTTTAGATTCTGACGTTTCCTCGTTCTCATTACTCAAGCTGCCCGTCAGTATTGAACTTCTCTTCTTGAATTCAATAGGGTCCTTCCGATTTTCTTTTCCCATGAGCTCATTCATCCCTTCACTATCACGATTGCCAATGGATAAAGAAGGCCAGTCTTCTTCCTTGAGATTCTGACTTCTACCTTGCCTGTTCCAAGATTTAGCTTTGGTTGCCAAACAAAACCTGGCATATACAGTTCTATTCCTCTATCACTTGTATGCTGAACTTCTCTTCTCCAGTATCAATGTCCAGAGTAAAATATAACAGAGTGTTGGAGCTTGTGAGAACATGCATCCACCTGAATTGAATTTATGATTTTGACAGAGTTTTTAGTATTGATTGCTATAAGAGAGCCCAGATGGGCAACTATCTCTTCGAAGAAAGCATCATACCAACAACGAAGGGGAGTACCCTTAATTCACACCCATGCCGGACATGCTAATCGATCATTTATCAACTTCCATGGATGCATCGAGTGAAGATAGTTTATTTATGGTGGCCTCATCTGTCATAAGGCGCATCTGATCTTCTACTGATTGCGAGTTCACCAGTACTTCCCCGCCTTCCATATGGGTCACTAAGTTTTCCTCATAATCTGCACCATGAAGAATGGATTTCATACTCCCGAGGTCTAGGGGGCTGGGAGTCCGATTAAACATTTGAGTAGCCATTGTGACTCTTGTGGACCCGCTTTAAATACAATGGGTGGGGAGATTTCCTGAGGAAGTGGCTGCTAAAGGTAGCATCAATTTGTTCACTGACCTACTCGATGCCTTGGCAGAAACCTCTGTAAGTAGTTTGTTCGCCAGAGTTTTGGCCTCATTTACTCACAGTTGGTATGAGCCAATCCAAATTCCATTTAGTTTTTCTTTTAGTATAGGGTTGACGAAGGATTTGGAGAAACGAACAAAACTAAATCTTTTCTCTAGGGTTGTATTATTCTTCGGGACATGAACACCAGTCACATTGGCCATAAATGGAGAAAAAAGGCCACATTTCTTCTTGTAGCCATGACGGAGGAAAGTTTGTGAATGAAATTTTTTGATTCAGCTCGAATCTTCTTGATATAAGCATGGAGAGATTTGGCATGCCTTTTAACCGACGTCCATCTTGTTTCCTCCTCCATCACAGCAGGGAGAGAGTTCTACGATCCTTCTTGGTAACTTATGGAGATCGAAGGCAAGATATTCAAATGAGATACTTCAGGATCCTTAGATAAGGAGGCCGTTGCTGCTTTACCGTCTAAAAGTGTATACCTTCTTCAAGGGAATTGTAGTGACTTTTAACGGCTGAAATGTAAGAAAAAGTAAAACTTCAACGGCTTTCGCCATCGTATCATTTGTGTTGAAAGAGGAATAATTCAAGTCAAGGGACAGATTCGAGCAGTCGTAAGAAGTTGACCTGATAATGGCTTGCAATTGTTTTCAGTGAAGTTCAATGCGTAGAGAAGATTGATGTATTATGTTGATCTTGCATTGTATACAAGCCCGATCCAATGCCTTGTTAGGATCTAAATGGCCAAATCGGATGCTTAGAGGAGTGGCAACTCCGTTATTGGCTCTGTCTTTAACGAAATTGCATGTATTTTCGAGCTCATTCGCCATGGTCATCATGGAAAATCTGATCATTATCGGGCTCCAGTTGTGCTGTGCTGCCTTCAAAAAGGCTGCAATGCCAATTGCATGCGGGCAGGACATTGGAGTACTAGAGATGACATTGAAGTTGTTAAACAAACTTCTACCGTCAATTTTTGTTAACTTTGAAATTGACGGCCAGGATGGGAGGATTAGATCCCCTAGAGCCAAAATATCTAATTTACGATACAAACGAGTAGCTGACCGATTGACTGTGGTAGCTTTACTTCGCAACTTTCTTCATGTCGGTGGCTATTTCTCCAAACCTAAAGTTTGCCTTAGGGTCGGATGCACTTCTAATATAGTCCAAAATTTTCCAGCCTTCATTAGGATCGAACAACAATGTCGGAAATTGAGTTTTAATGTATGACGTGAAATTGGTGGTGTTTGATATGAAAATGCCACCGCTGGCTTTGGCGTTCTAGTTCTGGATATAATGAATTTGATCTTCCAACGTGCTCTTCATGTCAAAACATGCGATGGCCTTGTGGCATAGTTTATTCATTGTGATGAAATCGTCGCACGTGCCCATGAAAACGAGCTGAAGCTATGCGTGAGAATAGTTCCCAAGATAAAGATCACCCTAGAAAAGGATCCTAAACTCATACTCTAAGTCTCCTAATTAAGGTAATACTCTTGAGGAGAATATAAGTTATTATTTGTGTAAGATTTTGTTGTAATTAGGATTACAAACCCTTGTATCTATAAATAATGATACACCTAAAGGTAATATTCATTGAAGATCCACTCGTTTTTGGGACTTCAATCAGTCTTGTCTAATCGGGAGATCTTCCCAGAGGATTGAGATTATATGGAATGTTTATATAATATCTCTTCCCGGAGGATTGAGATTGTATGAAATATTTGTATAATGTAAAATTATAAGTCTTATTTCATGGTATCATAGTCATACTGCTAACACAATCTATGATCCTGTTTGATGGTCGGATTCTTGTTTCAAATGTATTACATCTTTTATTATTGGAGTTGAAGTCCTACTATGGAGCTGTGATCTAATGTGGCTACTTGGTCAGTTGGCGCTTATTGAGACACAAGATTTTAAGTAGAAATTTATGGTCCATATTATCATATGGAGAGGTTATTTAACAAAGGAGGAGATTTCTCATCCCATTAACGTGTACTTGGTGTCATTTGAACACGAGTTCTTTCCAATTCATTTATTTGAGAGTTGATCGAGTATCTTTTGTATCTATACATTGGACATTTGGTTTGAGATTGAAGTAGTATAAAAAAAGAGTATATTGATCGAATGTGACTCTGTTCTAGAAATAAAGCTATTGTTGTCTCATTCCTTGTTATGTTTAAGGATCTTCAAGAATTTTCTACTGCTGTCAGATTTGATCAAAGAATCATATTGATACTCATTTATGGTCCAATTATCCTGATATTTTGAGGATTTGTTTGTGGTTCAGTGATCTACAATCTAAATGGTTGGATCTGTAATAGCAGCTTCGTAGCTACTGATCTTCGCTATGAATAGTAGTTGATGGGATTTGCCAATCTTGTTTGGTTTATGATCTTGATCAAAGTGATTTGATCAATCCCTACGCTCGTCCAAAGTATTCTGTTTGAGATGTCTAGGAGTGAAGTGATTCAGTTTTGCTGACCTGAATGGTTCCTCCTAAAGCAAATTCAATCAAAGTGTATTGATCGAATTTTACTTTTCTTATTTACTAGTGTTGTTGTGCTCAAGCGAATTCTAGTATATTGGTTCCTGCCAGAGCAACCTTGATCAAAGTGTTCTAATCAAGCACGACACTCGTCCAAAGTGTTATGTTCGAGACGTCCAGGAGTTGAAGTTGATCAGTTTTGCTTACCTGGTTGGTTTTTGCTAAAGCAAATTTGATCAAAGTATATTAATCGAATTCAACTTTTCTTATTCATCAGTGTTGTTGTGTTCAAGCGGATTTTGATACTTGGTACTTTCCATTTTCATGATCTTCGGGACAAACTGACGATTCGGTCCCCTCTCATTAGCTTGCGAGTAAGTTCATAAAGATCATCCTAGAGAAGTGCCTTAAGACTCCTACTCTCTCAAGTCTCCTAATCAAGGTGATACTATTGAGGAGAATATAAGTTGTGATTTGTGTATGATTCTATTGTAATAGGATTTCAGCCCTTGTATCTATAAATGAGGGTGCACCTAGAGGTAATATTTATTGAAGATTCAACTATTTTTGGGATTTCAATCAGTTTTGTTTCACCGGGTTATCTTTCGGAGGATTGAGATTGTTGTTGACATATTTGCAAGTGCGCAAAGTCGTAGAAGTAGTAAATTTGATGAAAATGGGTGTCAAACCACGGGGATTGTATGTTGATAAGCATCAAAATTAGTGAGCATGATGCAATTTGGACGAATGATTAATTGATGGGTTGCTATACTACTAAATGAGCATAAACATACTTAAACATAACTAATCAAGAGGTTGTTTTTAGTATTTTTCAGTTTTAACAAACATGATGTAAATGATAACTTTTCTATGACAAAGATCTAGGGCAAATAACTTCACTACTTAGTGCATTTTGGAAAGTTAATTTCTCAGCTTAGATTTACGATCGATTCTCTAGTTGTCCACCAGATTCTTCGTTCTAGTTACTAGTTTCCTTAAAGTAATAGCTCCTCTTATACGGTATGCGCACTCATCTCTCGAATCTCGTATCTAATCATACCAAGACTAACTAACTCGCAAGTTCCTTCCTTGGTAAGCATGCATTCATTTCTTAAACCTCATACAACTTACCAAGAGGCTTTATCCTTATGAAATCTATCCACGATGGTTTCCCCTAAACACTAATCTCTCGAATCTCGTGTTTAAGGTACATAATGTTAGTTTTACCATTTCTAGCATAGTTTTCATATCTTGAATCTCGAGATACGTTTAGAGAACTAGCAAACATTTGGTTGTTGGTAGAGAATCACAATAACACTAAACAACTTCAACATTTCAAGCAACTAAACATTCAAAACAACTCCCAAGAATACACAAAGTGCTACATCATGCCCTAGAATAGGGGTTTAGCTCATGTTTAATGCACGAGCTCCACAAGAACAAACAAGATAAGAGTTCATAGTCGAAGAAAATCCCCTCAGGTGAATAGTAAAGTGGCTAGAGTTCCTCTTGTCTTCAATCCAAGCTTCCTTCTCCAAGTGGTGCACGGACCAAGACACCATCCCCTTCCTTTTGATGGATGTGATCATTTATTTTTCAAGTGATAAGACCATTGGCTTCCTTGAGAAGCCCTGGATAAGATGTTTCTCCAACAGTAAATTCATTCGTCTGCATCCCATATTTATGTAGGTTTTCTTTTTTTTTTACCAAAAGATTATGTGGTATCTAGTTTGGAGTTGTGACTTGTATAACAAGTTATTAAATAAAGTCATCTTCTCAACTTCTCAAGATTGTTTCCACGATAGATAAGTTTTTGAAAATAGTTGGTAGCAACAAAAATAAGATAGCGTAGACATTAGGCGGATGAGTCAAGTGAAATTCTTTTAGCTTTGTGCTAATAATGGACTAGAGCAAAATGACTCTATCAAATTCCAGTGCTTCTATTTAGTAAATTTGCTAGAACTCAATACATCAAATGACGCAATGCTTATTGGATCGCAACAGAAATGGCCTCTTTGTATAATTGCAAGGCCGCGTACATCTGACCCCCCGACCCCAACTTAGTTGGAAATATACTGGGTATGTTGTGGATTGTAGATTGTGGAGCCAAGTGAAATTCTTTGAGAAGAATCTGTTCGACACATGCGTAGTTAATTCTTGTTAAGTTTAATTAAAAGTTGTTTGTATTTGTAAGCGGATTAAAAGTTGCTTGTATTTGTAAGTGTAGTTTAATATTTTGCTTGCGTTCGTGAACTATAAGTTGTGCAAAAAATGGCAACAAAAGATGGTTTGGAGGAGTGGACCTAATTAGAACGGATCTAGTAGTTAAACTAAATACGAACGAATCATACCTTTTATGCGGAAGCGTATACCGTACTGTTCCGATTGATTATACCACGAACACGAACAAGAGTCTACCAGAGTTTTTTTTGTAATTTGAACATGACCCAGGAGTCTACCAGAGTCTCATTGTAATCCACGAACTTAGATCTCTGCATTCACAGATGATTAAGCAGCAATTTGAGAGAATATGTATATATATTTATGGGTTTCAACACATTAGAATATGAATGCTGGTTTGTGTAAATAGGCGTATTGAATGCCCTATTTATAGGGAGAAATTAGGGTTTAGTAATTAACGTATAATTACATAATTGACCCTAAATATAATTAGGTAGTAGAATCTTAATCTAATTAGAATTATTAATATTAGGTAACTAATAGATAATTACCATAATATTTATCTATTTTGTCTAATAGCTCCCACTCGACTACATAAGCCGTATTACAAAATATAGTTTTCAAAATCTCTCGATGCTTCATACGAGAAATGAGTCATGCGATCATAAAATAACTAATAGTGTCATATTAAGTCATCATCTAACTAACATGACACTTTCTAAGCGACGATACCTCAAATTCTCTTTGCATTACCGATAATTACGTATCCTTTTAAGCTATGCAATGCTTGGTTACATACTTAATATAACCGCCATTGCAAATATGGTGAAGTTAGACAGATTGTTCCTTTGACACTAATAACCATCCGTATCAATTTGACTGCTTTCCTAACATGGCCCACTGGACTATATAGATCATAACCCTTAGATGACATACTAAAGTAGAATCATCAAGCCTCAACTTCTAGACATAGCTATAAATCAAAGAGTAACATCTAAGTGGACAAACGTATGTCCATGTGATCACACAATGACAATCAGAGGATTCTTTTGTCTTTTTTCACAACGATCGTTCTATAGCAAACACAGTATGATATGTGTGTCATGGCATGAATTCCAATGAGGTGGGCATGTCACGTACTTATGTCATGCAAATCGTAGCCGTTGATAAATATACGTAGTCTTTATCCTATACATTCGGCTTTAAAGCTTTAATGTGAAAACCCAGACAACCCACATTCGATTAACTTAGAATCTCATTTCAAACCTATTGAAGCGATTGTCCAGAACATTTATCAGTCACATCCTTCATGCTATGCAATTATAAGGACGATTTTCCGTGTAATAGGGCCAATCGTTAAGCTTTTGTGACATTTGATACGCCTTATTAATTGATTGCATACACGAGAGTACAGCTCAAATGAAAGAAAACATAAATTTCATTTCATAATCAATTGTTACAAAAATATATCCTTATCATTTATAAGATGTGATCAAACCCTACGTAATCAGACTCATGACATGAGCTCTAAATACATTTCTAGGAATAGGTTTGGTCATCGGATCGGCAATCATCTTGTCAGTAGCAATATACTTAATAGTTATATCCACTTTGTTGAAACCATCTCGAACAAAAGTGGTAGCGTCTCAGAATGTGCTTTGTCTTCCTATGAAATTTTAGATCATTAGCGAACTGCTAAGCCAGAATCTTCCTTACTTTACTTGGAGGATAAAGCAATTCCCTTTTTCTTACTAGATCTTAACTTAAATAGTTAATATTCATTTTCTTTAATGCAGCAGCCACCGTGTGCAGAGCTAGACAGAAGGCTTCTTAAGACATCGCTTTCTTACTCCACTCTATAGTTCAATGATCGATAGGCTTTGGGCTCCTACGTTCACAATGGTTACTGATGTGCCATTAAGACTGTCTACGATCACTAATTACCTCCTGACTTCTTATCTTCTTCTCGTTGCCTAGAGTGAGTCTGCTGACATCATTTTACTAAAAGAAAAGAGAACGAGCGAGATAATGTTACTTACAGTTATTGTGTGAACCACATGTGCCCATTCTTCCTATTCTAATTGTTTTTCTTTCCGTTTATACGCCAATAAGAGAGGCCCTTTTTTTTACTAGACATCTTTCCAATCCAATAAAAGATGAGAAAGGAGAACGCTAAAGGGCGAGGGAAGTTCTCGCTTCTTCACCTCGTAAACTCGGTAAAGCTGCTGTGCACCTCCTCGCTTTTCTTCAATTAAAAAAATAAGAACTTTGCTTATCCAAAAAAAAAAAACATTCCGAATTCCTTCCATTCCAGGCGTAATGCCAACATAAATAAAGAGAAAGAAAAAAGCCGACGGTTAGGATAGGATAAGACTGGTAGCAAAGATATCCGCCTTATGCCCGTTAGCCCTTCAGATCGATAGCTCGTTCTTAAAGCGTTAGCACCTTAAATGAGTTCTTTTATTTAATCCTATTCCGAATATCCCGTCGCTTTATTGTCTATCCTCTGCCGGCAGATCGAGTGACTTTTCAATTCCATTCCTCTTTCTCTCGACTCCGTCCCGGCGCCGGTCAAAGCAGAAGCATCAACAGAAGAAAAGAGAAAATATTCTTCCAGGCCTAGAAATACAGCAATAACTGGCTGCTTGCCTATTTTTCACTGAGTTTTTATATTCTTTTTGGCTCGTTGAGACCTGGCGAAGCAGTCGTCCTTTTCTTCGTATCCAGGGTAAGCTCCTTGTTGAGCCAGCAGCTCTTGGAAGCTCGTGTCGTAATCTCATTCTGCCTTGATATATTCTTGACTTTATATAGGATTCTCTCCGATTAGTGATCACTAGACTTTCAATTCATCCGTTTAGAAATGCATGAGTCTGAACTAGCGAGGTTCACTTGGCTGCATATAATGCTCCTCCTTCGGCCTCACCCATTTGGAATTTAGAAACCTCCT
>JAOWBN010048615.1:0-21291 GCA_028565015.1 Pinguicula moranensis
TGTTAAGAACATTGAAGCAAGAGTACGTGATCAGATCATATGCCTCGTGGGTGGATATTTATTCTTATGGAATGTGCATGCTCGAGTTGATTTCATGTGAATACCCATATATTGAGTGCAGAAATCAAACTCAGATATACAATAAGGTAACCTCAGGTGTAAAACCAAGTACTCGTGGAAAGGTTGAGGATCTGGGAATGAGACAAATCATAGAAAATTGTTTGCTTCCGGCATCGCAACATTTGTGGGCTTCCGAGCTCTTGAAAGTTCCATTCCTTTTGTCAGAATATCCAAAAGAGTCTGTACCAAAGTCGGCCATCTCTGTAAGATTTGATTTTCATTTCAAGGATCTAGATGTTGCTGTCAGAAGGCAACAAGATTATGCTGACATGGTGAGAAACATTCATTTCTTTTCATATCTTAATGCTGAAATTGCACTATCTATTGTTGCTAAGATAGTCGTTAGTGAAAGAATAGATGAGATTTACACTCAACCAGTAGAACTTTCGGAATCATTAGACTCCTCTCAGATGTTGTTGAATCTTGGTGCAGTTAAGGCAGAGTACCTGTTTGATGGTTGGATTTGTCTATTTTGTGGCACTATTGAAATGAATCTTCCATTAAATTTTGTAAAGCTTGTAAAGGATACATACACTCCTGAAATGATAGATGCATTAAACTGCATGATTGGAAAAATTGAGTATGGAACAGTTGGCGAGACCTTGGACAAGATCCTATTTGTCCTTTAGCATAAGAACTACTTCAATGAGGACTTAAAGATACTTCTTGGTGATGTTACGGGCCTTATTGATACGGTCAAGCTCATAAAGATCCTATATGAACTTTTCGCTGATCTTGACTCTGGGAAGATCTTGGAGAAACTGGAGGAGTATACAACTGCTGTAAGTCTCTTTATGTTGGGAAAATATGAAGTGTTTTCATACATCTTTCGTTCTGGGCGTACTTACACCAGCAAAGCGGGCTGGGCAAAAGTGGTGGCGGTTAGTTATGCACAGATTGCTCATCTTGCAATCATTGTTCAGATCATTTGGAAAGATGTAACCTTTCTATCTCATCAATATCAGAATGTTGATCCTTGAGGACAAGGATCTAAAAAAGGGGAAGGCGACGTAACATTCCCGGTCAATGGTAACAGCTACACCAACGAGCTAGAAGATTAAAGACAAAGAGAATCCTGATGTGAAGGAGGCCAGTAATATGAAAGCAAGAATACAAGCGCAAGTGAAGTTGAAGTGCAGATGTATTAGCTTGTAAACGTGTTTTACTGTGTAGTTATGTTGGCTACAAAAGTCGCGTCATATTAGTTTTTGTTAGTATGCTTTGTAGTAAGTTGGCAGAACACTTGAACGCATATAAGTCTGTGTACTTTGTAACTTTGGGGATAATGAAGAATTTGGTTATCTGCAACTCTTTTCCCTAGATACTTCTCTGCTCTCTACTGTTCCCTTTTCCCCCTTCGTTTCCTCTGCTACCTCTAGAATCTCTCCAGATCTTTACCCCTTCTTCCTTCTCTTCAATTCTCAATCACAAATTGTAACAGGTTTGTAACACAGAGGCACTGGGGCAAATGGGTGGCTGAAATTAGGCTCCCGCAGTAAAGAATGAGAGTATGGCTAGGAACATACGACACGGTGGAGGCCGCCGCATACGCATATGGTAGGGCAGCGTATAAGTTAAGGGGAGAGTATGCTTGACTCAATTTACTGAATCTATGGGATCCAACCCGCCCGGGACTCGATGATCCGACCCGGATGAAAGCCTTGATTAATGTGCTGGATGCCAAGATTCAAGCGATTTACCAGAAGGTGAAGCAGGAGAAAAGGTCTTAGAGGCCGGGAAAAGTGCGGCCGTGGAAAAGGAGACTGAGTGCTCGGGGTCGGGTGTGAAGGCCGAATCGCCGCTATCATCTACGGCGATCACGACGGAGAGTTGGAGTGCGAGCACTTCAGAAGATGGGTGGATCTGCGGCGAGGATTCAGCTGGTTCCGTGGCGAGGAGGATTGCGATTGAGGAATGCTTGCTGGCGCAATTTCCGTCGTTCGATCCCGAGTTGATCTGGGAAGTGATCACGAGTTGATTTGATTTCGTCCCTGCCTGGAATAATGGAAAAAGAAAGTGCTCTTTAGGTTCGTATTCGTAGGATAGATTTTAGATTGTGGAGCGTTTGTGACTGCGGATACTGGACCCAAAATGGGGATTGGAGTGGGTATGTGTTTTTGGGAGAAAATAATATAACGCACGAATTTAACACAATAAAATCATAAGAATGATGGACCCTGCGTATTTAACATCAATCCCAATCGTTCATTTGGTATTAAACACATGGAAATTGGTGTAAACACGTGTGATCCATCATTTTTGTGATTTTCTCGTATTAAATTCGTTTGCTATATCACTTCCTTTTTTTGGGCTTCATAAATTCTGTTATTTAAATTTGACAATCTAGTTCTTTTCTTGGGGAGTGGGGGGCAGTCTAGTTTAGTTGTTATAAAATATAATTTCAAGTACTATCATTAATAGCGTGTTTTTCCTGTTCTCCCCTCTCCCCTCACATAGTCCTTCCAAGTCCAATTTATTGGAATAGTTTTATTTATTTGCTTGTTCTTTTATTAACTTTTAATTAATACCTAGTTGTACTTGCATTAGGTGCATACAAAATTTGCTAGTATAATTAAATGCAAATCCAACTTTTAAATGGAGAAAGTCTCCAAAATAATTTATTTAATTCGGAATGGAAGTGCTTTTATTCAAGGATCAAATATTCAATTTGAAAGGATAGGAAGTAAAAATCAGTAACGCATGAAAATAGTATATGATATGTTAAAAAATGGTAAATAACTAATTAAAAAAAGAAAGAAAATTGTAGGTGGTTGTCCTGTCGTCCGCTAGTGGTTCACTCCGCGCTTTCACAAAATACCGTATGACGTCGTATAGTAACCAAATTGTCGCATCAATATTATGATGTCATGTAATTATTGAGGCCCATTATACAGTTGGGAGCCCAGAAACAAGAAACGCTGATGAACAGAACACCATTCCATTCCCGCCAAAATCCACACTCAACGCCCCTTTATATTCTCCTTCACAATTTTGTTGATGCGTTTCCATGTCTTGATTACTCAGGAGGGTTTGAGATTCTATAAAAATCCAGAAGAGGGCAAGCTAACTAATGAAATTCGTGATGGAGACGATGCTAATTATCTCAAGATTTACTATGGTATTACTTTATTTATCTGGATGGGTCATTGCTATTCACCTTAATGAATTAAGACTTTTTTTTATTTTATTTCTCAGTTGCTCCTCTAGCTGACGAGATTATTTTTGATACTCTTGGCTTATTGGGCTTGTTTGAATATTATACTTAAATTTGGAAAAGAAAGAAAAATGAAGAATTAGGGCATGCTTGGAGATGCTAGATGTTATCTTTATTTGGAGAAGACAAATGCACAATACACAATCGTTTTTTTCATGGAAGTTAAACGTGGTCTAGAATCTCCAAGCATTCCCTAAAATTGGGTAGCTCTTGACTTCACAAATTTCATCAGAATTTTGTGTATGAAGTAGGCTGATATCGCGAAGAGAATGAAGAACTCACGAAATAGAAATTTTCCTCTATATTTCTCAACTGTCAATTTACAAATTCTTAACTTACAACAAATCGTACTTTGCTCCTATTTATACTTGTAAAAACGTAAAATCCTTATATCTACAATTAAAAAACACGCATTCAATAGCTTTTGTAGGATAAATGGGGATCATGCACTTTGAAGCGCTCCACGTGTCTTATTCGTACTGGTCCAGCTCTTTGCTTATAAACGCATTTTCACTCAACTGCTTCAACTCATCTTCAGCTATGAACGCGATTTCTTCAACTAACTCTTCATACCGTTTCTCTGTCTCTTCAGACAGCTTCTGTGCTTCATCCACCAAAGCTGATTGCTTGTCATGTTTCAGGCCTACACAATTCATCAACCTTGCTTCATCGCCATGAGTATTCGATTGACTTCGAGAGTTCAACACCACACCACACCACCCCCTTCAAGATGAGCGTGTCATAAGCTCGTCTTGCCAAGAATCGAGGAAAAGGCAGGAGATCCAAGAGCCTTAGTAAAGGCATCTGCCAATTGCTGTTGAGAGGAAATGTACCGTGGTAGAATTAAACCATTCTTGTACTGATCCCGCACCACATGACAATCTACTTCAATATGTTTGGTGCGCTCATGAAATATGGGGTTAGCAGTAATATCCAAAGTTGCATGATTGTCACAATAAAGAGGAATTGAAAGAGTTGAAGCAATCTGAAATGAAGGAAGCATAAAAGTGATCCACTGCAATTCTCGGACAGCCATTGCCATGGCCCTGTATTCGGCTTCAGCAGACGAGCATGCAATGGTTGGTTGCTTTTTAGTCTTCCAAGATATGAGACCAGTGCCGAGAAAGATGCATAATCCAGTCAAGGAGTGGCGTGTAGACTTACAACTACCCCAATTCGCATCACTATAAGCAAGCAGATTACAAGATGAACTGCTGGAATAAAATAGACCAAGTGACTGTGTTCCTGCCAAATATCTGAGAACGTGCTTAGCTGCATTCCAATGTGAATCCCGAGGATTGTGAACAAACTGACTAAGTTGTTGCACAACGTAAGTGACATCAGGTCTTGTATAACTGAGATAAAGAAGACGACCAACAAGTCTTCTATATTTCTCAGGATTGTGGTATAAGTCTGTAGTGTCCTGATTTGCTAAGTCAAACTTGAGGCCACACGACAGTGGTGTAGAAGCTGGAATGCAATCCAGGTGTGCTGAATCAGAGAGCAGATCATGTATATATTTGCGTTGATTAATACAGATGCCTGTCGTGGATCTAGCTATCTCCATGCCATGGAAGTAGTGAGTTGCTCCCAAATCTTTGATACTGAAGGCAGCATCTAGATATGCCTTAACCTTTTCCATTTCAACAAGTGAAGTCCTAGTGATGATTACATCATCAACGTATATCAGGAAGATCAGATGATGATCTGCTGCAGACAGAGTGAACATACAAGGATCGTGATAAGACTGTGTAGCTTCCCTGTGAATTCAATATTCCATTGTCTTAATGCTTACTTTAATCCGTATAAAGATTTCAATAAACGACACACCTGGCCCTTTTTGGCTTTGGTATAGCCAAGTGGAGGATGATATAAACCTTTTCATCCAAGGATCCACGCCGAAAAGCATTGTTGACATCAAGTTGATGGACTGCCCAAGCTTTGGCAGCAGCTACTGCAAACAGAATCTGCACAGCCACAACTTATGCTACTGGGCTACAAATCTCAGAATAATCCTCCCCTTCCACCTGGTTATAACCTTTGGCAACTAGCCTTGCTTTATGTCTATCAACACTTCCATCAGGCTTACACTTAACATGATACATCCACTTTGAACCTGTGGCCTTCTTACCTTCGGGTAAAGTAGTAAGCTGCCATGTCTTGTTGTTTTCCAGAGCAGTAAGTTTTTGGTTCATGGTTGTCATCCATTTGACATCCTTTTGTGCCTGAGTAAAGTGTTTAGGCTCATTAATACTGGATTTATTAGCAGCAAAAACACAATAGGATGTTGTGAACAAACTAGTGACAGTAGGCAGATGCTCAACTATTTCTATTCCTTCATCTGTTTGATTGTGAAAAACATAAAAGCCATCATGACAAGCAGGTGGTTTGGCTGATCTCTTACTTCTACGGAGATGAGGTATCTGTGTGTCATCAGAAGTCTCAGATACTGGTTCAGCTGGCTCAGACAAAGTTTCTAAGTCCATAGCAAAATCTGATGCAAGACTCAGAGGTTGACTAAAAACTGTAGGCAAAACTTGTGATGTAGAAGGTAGTATTTCTTCATCATTAACAAAGTCAAATGAATTAACTGGTTTAGGGACTGCAGCAACAAAATCATCATTTATGTTCAACTCAGCAGAATCTCTGGATATCAGGATCTTGTTGGATTGTGGTACAAAAGCTTTGTATCCCTTCGTATGAGCAGGATATCCAACAAAGATTCCCTTCACATAACGTTCATCAAGTTTGTCTCTTCCTGGTCTATTGTCTAACAGAAAACATACACTTCCATTGACCTTAACACTGTTAAGATCAGGTTTGACACCGTATAGAACTTCGTAAGGGGACTTCCAATAGAGTAATCTGGTAGGCAATCGATTTATAAGGAAAGTTGTTGTGAGGACAGCTTCTCCCAAAAATTGCTTTGGTAGACCAACCTGATAGAGCAGAGCTCGTACCACTTGCAACAAAGTTCTTTGCTTGCACTCAACAAGCCCATTTTGTTGAGGCGTGTAAGTGCAGTTTCTCTGATACAGAATTTCTCTATCTTTGAACATAGTGGTCAGTCTTTCATTTAAGAACTCACTCCCATTGTCTGATCCAAAGGTCTTGATCAGCTTTCCAAACTGTGTGCTAAACATGCTGATAAAGGCTTCAATGAGACTGCTCACTTGATCTTTATAGCGAAACAGAAAGATCCAAGTACAACGGCTACAATCATCTACTAGAGTAAGAAAATATTGGCATGATGTAAAAGAAGCAAACTTGTAAGGTCCCCAGATGTCTGCATGAACCAACTCAAAACACTCATTAGATCTGTTCAGACTACTTGCAAAAGGCAGCTTGATCTGCTTAGAAAGTGGACGAATTTGGCACAACTCAATAGTTTTCTTCAAGTCCAAACTCATGAGTCAAATGTATCATTACATCAACAGAAGGATGGCCAAGCCGACTATGCATTAAGTGGGAAGTTACAATAGCACATGTCTTAATAGGCTTATTAGATGCTGAAACAAAAACTGAACTTGCTGCTGCCAGCTTCTGACTACTATGAAGTCTGTCATATCCTCTTGCTTTGGAATCAGGACTAAAAGATCTTGAATCCAATACGTATAGCTCTTTCTTGACATGCCCCAAAACAATTATTCTACAGCGTTTAAGGTCCTGCATGACACAAACATCAGGGAAGAAGCAGAAACTGAAATCTCAGTTGTATGTCAACTTTCGCACTGATAATAGATTATACTTGAAACCAGTCATATAAAGACATGAATGTAGCAAAACCATGTCTGATAGGTGAACATCACCACAACAGTGAACAGGTTTGGTGCTTTCGTCTGGCATTCATAACGGTGTCTAATGAGTGAAACTTCACTGATTTACCATATCAATAAAAGTAATGCACATGCGGTTAGTAGCACAAGTGTCCACAATCCATTCTTTGTCTGAAATTTCTGCATTGTCAATAAGATTCATGGATGGAAAAGAAGTGTTACCTGCAAAATCTTCAAAGTGAGCCATGTTAACCATCATTTTTTCATCATTGGCTGACACTCCTTTCCCTTTTGAAACTTTACTCAACTCCTTTTGCATATTCCCCATCATCTCATACAAGGCATTAATGCCTTTGTCCTTAAATTCCAGTGGTGTGTCATCAAACTTTCCCATTTCTGAGAATGGAACCTGATTAGCAGCATGATTTTGTTGCATACCCTTTCCTCCTTTATCAAAATAACCCTCAGGATACCCCTTCAATTTATAGCATTGATCAACTGTGTGTCCTGTTTTAGTACAGTGATCACATTTCAGTTTTCCTCTATCAGTCCTTCTGTCTCCCCAATCAACTGGATAACCCTTGAGTTTATAACAATCTTCTACGGTGTGACCTGTTTTTGTGCAATGGCTGCACTTCAGGTGAGATATATTAGCCTTAACAGTTCCTCTTCCATCCTTCTTCCAATCTCCTCCCCTGGCTAGCATTGCAACGCTTAGATTTTCTTGACTAGACATTAAGTTTATGCTGATTTGTTTCAGTTTTTCAGCTGCAACAAGGTTATAGGCCTGATCTATGTCAGGTAATGGATGAGTCCGAATGATATAGCCTCTTTCATTTTCAAATGCATCATTTAATCCCATCAAGAAGGTCATGACCTTATCTTCATTATCACGCCTCATTAACAATTCCCCTGTTTCACCTTGGATATAAGGAGTTGGCCTTAGATGCTCAAGCTGATCCCACATGGCTTTAAGCTTTCCAAAGAAATCACAAACACTAGAGGTTCGTTGTCTTGTTACAGCCATGTTCAGTTTGATTTCAAACAGTTCAGACAGATTAGTAGCACCTAACCTTTTCTCAATACTCTGCCACATCATTCTTTCATCAGTAATAAACATGTAAGACTTCATTAATTCGGACTGCATTGAACCTCTAAGCCACGAACATACGAGATTGTTAGCTCGTTTCCATTTCAATTATAGTGCCGAATCCTCAAACGGTTTCATCACCGTTCCATCAATCAATCCAATTTTAAGCTTGGCTTCTAATGCAGATATAATTGCACCCTTCCAAAGCAAATAATTGGATTCATTCAACATGATCGAGGCCATTTGCATATCTGGACTGTCGGATCCATGAGCCTGCAACTGCTCCTCTAACAAATCCCCCATCTGCTCCTTGCGCTTCATCGCCTACAGCTGCTATTCCTGCTCAATCTATGTAATTGTCATCAACACAGAAATTCGCAGTGCAAACGGTTAGATCCACAAAAAAATGCAATATGTTCGGTGAATTAGAGTGTGTCGGACGCGTATTCACTCATCCAAGCTCTGATATCCTCTTGACTTCTCAAATTCCATCAGAATTTTGTGTATGAAGTACGCTAAAATCGCGAAGAGAATGAAGAAATCACGAAATAGAAATTTTCCTCTGTATTTCTCAACTGTCAATTTACAAATTCTTAACTTACAACAAATTGTACTTTGCTCCTAATTATACTTTTTTTTACCCAAAATTTTTATTTTATTCATAGATAAAATAATTTACATAGGTACATGCCAACTCCTGGTTGTTCCTTGAACTACAAACGAAGAGGTACATCCCCACCTCCTTAAAACCTCTCCTTGGCAAACCCCGGGTAAGGAAAATCCAAAGAGAGGAAAGAGTGTGGCGGCTTGTATCCCTTTTTTCCCATATCATCCATGTGGTATGCAGTAAAGAAATATGAGTATGTGTGTTTCCTGATCAGATTGAAGCCCTATGTCAGGTCATGTTGATCAATGAGGCAGCAGGTGAGATGTCTTTGTATTTCGGTAATATGTCGTTGTGAGGTCCTGTTGAAGGGTGGTAGCCGTTGTAGCTGGAAGATCCTCATACATTGCAAAGACTGTATCTTGATTTGTAGCGCCCTATTTTGCTAAAGAGTCAGTGGCCGTGTTAACTTCCCTGTAACAGTGTTTGATGGTGATGTCCTGAAAGTATGTCTTAAGTTGTTTGATCCGTGCAAGTTGCGTCTTAATTCTCCATAGAGGGGACTTGTTATTGTTGAGAGAGTTGACAAGTATAGCTGAATCACTCTCCACCTCAAGTAGCAAGTAACCGTGTGAGTGATAGAATCCCATACCAAATAGCAGAGCATTTGCCTTGGCTTCTATTCTTGTGCAGGGTGTATATTTGTTGGCAAATGCCATAAGCATTTTTCCTTGATGATTTCGGAGTATACCTCCTCCTCCTGTTGTGCAAGCTGTAGAACTACCATCAGTGTTGAGCTTGATGGCTGGGGCTGTAGGACTGATCCATTTCACTGCCAGAGTGTGTTGAGACTGGGTAGAGTGTAGGTTGATTTGCCATGCATTCATCTGTTGTTGAAGTATAGGTTCTGTAGGCATGTGAATGGCAGAATTGCACATGATATCCTGGAGTAGGCTTCGGGATGAGTGAATAATTGAGGCAAATGCTGGAGTTGCAGACTCAAACCTCATTTTGCATCTGCATTTCAATATTTTCCCAACAAATAATGATAGGAATATTTCTTCTGAGGAAGCTTATGGCCTTATTCGGTTGTGGAGAGAGCCATGCTTCGAATATAGAGCTAAGATCTGTGGAGTTTGGGTGTATATTACGGATGTACTCAAAGTGTAGCCATGCTGCTTGGCTAGTTCTCCATCCAAGTGTAAGTGATTAGAAGTTTCTATTGATCCCGAGGAGAGGCAGCCGGAACAACGGGACGCGATGGGGATGCCTCTTTGTCTAAGTGAGGCATCATCAGGAACAATGTGGTGGAAGATTCTCCACATAAGAATGCTTAGTTTTAGTGGGATGTGCGAGTCCCACATCCAGGAGAAATCCAGTTGAGGTAAGGTCCTTTGCCGAATTATTTCCCAGCAGACTTGGCCGTATATAAAACAGTTTGTGTAGGAGTTCAGATGCAGATATCCTTGGCCTCTTCTATTGGGATTTCTTTAACTTTGGTGACTGTATGAGGATCTAGAATTGCCTGTAACTTCGAGGTATACCATTGATGTTGCTCCATAAAGTCTTTGACCTTGAGATTCGGATTTGTGGGAGATATTATGTCACTCATAAACGTCTTTGGCACCCATTTGTCCCACCAGAAATTGCAGTCACCTGAGCCAAGAAGCCACATAGTGTTTGCTTGCATAATATTGCGTACCTCTGTAATTAATTTCGAGCAGTGAGAGTGGAACATTCTGACTGGAGTTGTTGCTGGATCTTTGCATATGCAGTATTGTTTTTGCATAAATTGTGCCCATAGACTCGTCCCTTGCCTGAACTTCCACCACAGTTTCATCCCAAACACCATGGCCATGTCTTTAATTCTCCTACAGCCAAGACCACCTTCTGATACTAGTAGACAAATGTATTTCCATGCCTTCCAGTGTAATTTCTTTTTTATTGTCCCTCCAGCCCCAGTAAAAGTCAGCAAGGATAGTTTCCATCTTATGTATGATCCAAGCTGGTGGTTTCATGACCATTATTTGGTAGAGAGGTATGCTTGTGAGAATGGATTTGATGAGCGTTAGACGTCCTCCACTGGATAATCAAGCCGCACTCCAACCATCCAGTGTAGATTTGAGTTTAAGTAAAAGATGTGAAAACAATTCAACTGTTTTCCTTCCATTGTAGAGAGGGACCCCAAGATATTTAACCGGAAGAGGGTTGTGATGAAAACCTGTCCACTGATGTATAAGCACCTTTCTGTTAGCTGACACTTTTGGTGATATGATGAAGCAACTGTCCAGAGCATAATTCATATGCTTTGAGGAATTTCAGTACTGCCTCTAGAGCCTTCTTTGAGACTCCTGTAAAGATGATTATATCATATGCATAAGATAGATGAGAGATTAGAGGACAGCCAGTGGGGAGGCTATATGCAATTGACGGTCTGTTTGCCATAAGATGTGATAATCCTCTGCTCAGGACTTCTACTCCTATGATGAATAAAGCTGGGGAGAGAGGGTCACCTTGTCTAAGCCCCCTTGTGGATTTAAAGAAGCCATGTATCTCACCATTTGCTAGAATAGAGAAGCCACAGTCTGATATAATTCTCGATACCATATCAATAAAATTTTCAGCAAAACCAAAAGCTCTCAACACTTTGATGAGGTAATGCCATGACAACCGATCAAATGCTTTAGCCATATCAAGTTTCAGTGCCACGTTGTTGCCTATCTGTGGCTTGTTAATATAATGAAGCATCTACTGTGCTAGTAAAATGTTGTCTGATATGTTTCTGCCTTTAACAAAACCACTTTGCTCCAGAGAGATGATCACTGGTAGGATCAGACTTACCCTGGAGGCTAGAATCTTGGTGATGATCTTGCCAATATAGTTACACAAACTGATTGGCCTGAAATCTGAGGGGGTAGTGGGAGGCTGCACTTTCGGCAGTAGACAGATGAGTGTGCTAGTAAAAAATCCGAGCAGTTCCCCTCCTACAAAAAAGGTTGTAATAGCCTTGTGTATGTCATGTTGTATAATGTTCCAGCAAGAGGAGAAGAAAGCACCTGAGAAGCCATCTGGCCTGGGGGAACTATCTCTGTCCATGGAGTGAACTGCAAGCCTCACCTCTTCCAGATCTGGCCATCTGCATAAGTCTTCATTCATGGAGGCAGTGATCAGGTTTGGGATGTAATGCAGAAGAGAGTCATCTAGCAGTTGAGTAGGAGCTGTAAGCTGGTTGGTGAAGTGTTCTACTAAGCAGTGAGTGATATCTTGAGGGTTCTCCAGTCGTGTGCCTTTTGGATTTTTTAGTCTGCCAATGTATGATCTTTGCTGGGCTCGTCTCACTGATTTCTGAAAGAAGGCCGTGTTGTTATATCCCGCTTTTAACCATTTGATTATTGACTTCTGCCTCCAGTATATTTCTTCAGCAATGAGTGCTTTCTTATATTCAGCCGTGGCTTTTGATAGTGCAATCTTGTCTTCCATAGAGCCAGAAAGATCATATTTGATTTCCAATTCAAGCATGTTGTCTTCTCCTTGCTGGATGTTTCTGAAAATGTTCCCATAGGTTTCCTTGTTCCATCTTCTTAATTTAGCTCTCAATCTTTTGAGTTTAAACCCAAGGACCTGTAGAGCATTTGTGATGGTAGTGTGGGTGTTCTAAGAAGCTTCAACCAAGTCCATGAATGAGGGGTGGTTTAGCCAAAATTGCTGGAACTGGACCCTGGCAGTGTTAGTTAGATGAAGGTCACCAAATTCCACTAGTAAAGGGCAGTGGTCTGACTGTGCCCTGTTTAGATGAGTAACAAAGCATCTAGGTATAGAAGCAACCCATACATATGATAGTAGTATTATGTCTAGTCTTTGTAGCACTCTGGCACTTCCTGCGTGGTTATTGCTCCACGTGAACTTGCTACATGAGAATCCAGCATCTGTGAGCTTGCCTGCATGTATGGCATATAGGAAATCACTTGCATATCTGCTAACAATGGGCTGTCTGCCCGCTTTCTCAATAGGTGATAGGAATACAATGAAATCTCCCCCCAAATAAAAGGGTATATGTGGAGGTCGATATTTGTTGTATCATGTATTGCATTAATGGCAGGCGCTCTGTTCTAGGGCATTTAGCATAAACAGCCCCTACGAGGAAGTGGAGTGGAAGAGCTTTATTCTGTACATCCATAACCAAAAGTTGTGTTGGGTCAAAATGCAGGGAGCACTCCCAGGGGTCTTTCCAAAAGAACCAAATAGAGCTTTCTCTGTTTGATTGGCAGTGTGCGAACTTTATTTTTTTCATCAAATTTGGCATCGTGGTAGAGTCCTAAAGCGGTTAACTCAAAGCCAGAAATGTAACTCTGTGGAGGTCAATAATTTTCTTTAGCCTACCAGTGGATGGGATATTTCCTGCTCCCCTTATGTTCCATATCAAGGCCTGATTCATGTCTTCTTACTCTTGGACCTGGTTTTGGGTGGCGATACAGTGTACTGATCTCTTGTTTTGATCTTGCTGTTTCTTTTTTTTCCTTTAGACTCTTCCTCAGGCAGATATTAACCAATTTGAAGCCTCGGGAAAATTAACAAAATGTCCCGTCGATATGAGCCGGTACAATGTGTATTATAAGCCTCGTACATCACTCAAAACACAGCTGGTAGCAAACTTTGTTGCTGAAAGCTCCCAAGGAGAAGAAGACTCTGAGGTATGAATCTTGTACTCTGATGGATCCTCCGTAGATAGTTGTGGAGGAACTAGAATCATTCTCAATCAACTAGATTATAGCATGACTTGGCCCTCCGCCTAGAATTTCCTGTCACTAACAGCGCACTGGAGTATGAATCTTTGATATTGTGAATTCGGCTGGCCAATTCCTTGGGTATACAAAGACTTCACAGCTGGTAAGAGAATATCCAAGGCACATTTAAGGCAAAGAAGCCCACACTGTTTATATACCTCCAAGAACTTAAACAACAAGTAAAGAAGTTTTTCATTTTTGAGCTTACGTAGATTCCCAAGAAGAAAATTCATAGGTCGACCTACTCGCTCAAGTAGGGTCAGTGTGGAAGGACAAGGACAACAAAAACTAGATATCCAAATCCTATGTGCCTGGCCATTAGCTTTCCTCCGATGGTCAACTTCATCGCAGAGGAGCATGCATGAGAAACTTGGTAGACACCTCCGATAAATTTCTTCCTCCACGAGGTGCTTCTCCCTGAGGACAAAGAGCAACGCCACCTCATAAATCATGCCAATAGGTTTGCTTGGATCAAGGGATACTTGTATAAGAAAACTTCGAACACATCCTATGGTAAATGTACAAGGGCATGTGCGACAGCCACTGCGCGGCTGAGCTCTTGTCCATTGGAGTACTTATGGCCTATAATGAAGGAAGAAGTGTGGATACATAAAAAAGTGGACTTGGTGTCAAGCCTTGGGGAACCTGCGGCATCGATCATCCATCCCAATGAGGATCATTCGATCAATGGGGAATTGACCTAGCAGGGCATTTGCAACAAACCACCGCACAGAAGAAATTCATAAATGTGGCCAAGGATTTCTTCAGTAAATGGGTATAAGCATAAGCTCTTGCTCGCGTTACAAAGCCGAAGTGTCATAAGATTCCTCTAGAAAAAAATAGTACGGCAGTTCGCGGTCCCCCTCATCCCGATATCTGACAATGGTGCAAAGCTCCAAGGTAAGGAGATGCAGTAATAGTGGAGGACATATGAATAAAGCAGAACTTCAATTCGGTGTACAACCTCGAGCTAACGGGCAGATAGAAGTCACCAATAGGACCATCGTTGACCACTTGAAGAAAATGTTCTATGATAGTAAAGGATGATCGATGGAAGAACTACCCCAGGTACTCTGGGTTACCGAACGACTCACCAAATACTACGAGGAAGAAATAAATAAATCTGCGTTCTACTTGGACATTGAAATGCTCGAGGAGAAGAGAGCCGGAGCCAAAGGCAACATCTCTAAATATCATGGCATAACTAAGCAAGCCTATGGCGAAATGCCAAGGCATCGACGTTTCAAAAAGGAAGATTAAGTACTCTAGAAATGCAACAAATGCATAAGAAATCCTAGGCCGAATTGGGAAGGCCCATACTGAGTCGCCAAGGCTAGAACCAACATAACTAGTTTATTGGAGATAGTGGAAAGGAGTGACTTTAAAAGACAATGGAATGCCAACAAACTCAATACGCACCATCAATAAAAGGAAAATAGACCTGGAGGCTAACACAACTCCTCGCGCAAAAATAAAAACAATGAGGAGGCTAATACCAAGATCCCCATACGAGAAATGGGAAACCCCACACAAAGGAGCCATCATACTCCTTTTGCCCTCCATTTTTTAGGATAATCACTCCTCTTTATTTCGAGAATAATTTGTTGAAGACAAGACTTTCGAAGCATTTTTGAGGTATTTTAGATTAATCAACTCGAGTACCTCACCATGGGCATCAAGTTTGCAAATTAATTGGGTTCTTGTTTCTCCGACTCTTTTGGGCACTTGATGTGCCCTGCCAAGGGGTATATTTCCTAATGTTCCTTCTCATGTTCTTCACGAAGATGCTCTAGAAAAACTTGATCCTCCATCGAGGAAGCTAAGGGTTGAAACCAAATAGCGGGTTAGCATGAGGAAAGTCGAGCACATGGAAACCAAAAGAAGTAGGCCTCGCACTGTCTTACAACTCCTCTAAGCTCCAAGAAACAGAAGACCCATTTTCCTCACCAAGAACATCTAGTCAAACCACACTATTTAGCAATTTTACTCCTGTCGACAAGAGACCTCTAGAACAATTTACCAAAATCTCTGTTTGACTCCTCATAGCTCACCATCAGCTCAGGAGTCAAACAAAGATTTTGCCAAAATTGGATGAAGCAAGGGAGGTATGGGAAGGGAGCGTCCAGGACAATCCTTTTTGTTTGGGACACCTGTTAGTGTTGTGCCCTAAGACAAATCACGTATGGCCTTTGTAACAACCCTTTTATATCAATGTATATGATTAGTAGGAAAACTTTTTTTATTTTTTAATTACTTGCATTATTATTCCAAATTAAATAATGAAGCCCACGTATTGATAATTTAGAGTGGATCACAAAGAGTATGGTGAGACCAATTTAATAATGTTATCAATACGAAATCTTCCTAACCATAGTATTAGTGAGACATGGCATCACTAATATGGATAAGTTAGCATAGGGGTGGGCAGCAGGTGCGGAATTTTCCACTCTACCCAGATGAAAAATTGTATTCCACAAATTATGCGGGCGGAATGCGGAAAGAAATTTTTTTGCTTTGCAAGATCTGCATCCACCCGCATAAAATTTATTTTCATATATTTATTTTATTTAAATACAAATATATGCAAGCGGATTCCGCGGAGTTCTGCATCCGCCTGTCCATAATTTTTATTTATTTATTTATTTATTTTTTTATAGGCATATATGCTTACGCGGCATCCGCGGATTCCGCATCCGCACCGTCCGCAAAATTCCGCAGAATTTGCAAATTCCGCATCTACCCGCCTACGAAATTAGGCGGAATTTTTGGATTTCGCATCCGCCCTTGAAATTATGCAGAGCGGGCGGATGCAGAATACTGTTCATCGCGGACAGATGCGCAATCGAATAATCGGTTTCGCAACCTTTGCGGGCGGAATGCGGAACAGGCGATTCCAGTTTCGCTCGCTCCGCTGCCCAGGGCCAAGTTAGCATGTTCTATGTAATTTCCTTTTGAAGGAAGTAGTTGATCTAATCAACTAAGGTGTAGCGACACCTACGCTAAAACATGGATATTTATAGTTGATAAGTATATCAGATTGACCCAGCTATAGTTGACCATATTATAAATGATCCATACTGTAAAGAATAGTAGGTGTAAACCTTCCCTAGACTTGAGATCATAAAGGAATCTTGAGTATGTATGTCACTTTTTGATTCTAGTCGGAGTTATACCATAATTGGGTAATAATTGGTGATTTTGGGAGTGGTATGAAGTACGAAAGGATTGAGAGTGATAAATAAAGGATTCGCCACTCTTAAGTAGGTGGAGATATTCCTATGACCACTTGTAAAAAATAAACAGACGCTTTTGCAAATTAATACTCAAAGATCATGACTTCCGATACAGGAAATCTTAAACATATATCAAAAGAGGATGACAAATAACCTCTATATGCTAGATTGTGATATGATCAAGGTGAAGGGATAATAATTACATGAGAGCTAGTTCTTGAAAGGGATTGTCTCCTAACATGACTATTCTTAATACTTGGGTAGCCCTGATATATTTTTAGATGTCACTCATGGACTATGGACATGATTTAGAGATTAATGAATTAAAAGAGTTTAATTCAAGAACCATAATATGATATTATATTAATTCATAGTCTATTGTCAAGCTATTGGGAACGTATAGGGAAATTCTATAAATACTTTGGTACATCCATATGTGTTAAGGTTTTTGCATTTGTGTCTCTTAATAGAAGAAAAAGAGAAATAATCTCTCTTGTTTCTCTCTCTACCGGAGAGGAAGCTTGAGCAAGAGGTGCCAATTTTGTGAAATTTTTCTTATCATCTTCTAGACCACAAATCGGGAGCTAGCATTCCTCAAACACACATATAGTGTTATACAAAGTGTTGCATAAATCTCTAAGAGGTTTTATGGTGTGAACTACCATAGCAGGTAGACATTTAGACATATACAAAGGAGACTACGTTCAAGGTCTTTGAGAAAGATTCAAATTGAGGTATAACTACTCCTAACACATTTTAAGATATTATGTAATTCAGCATGTACTATGATAATGGAACTCATAAATTTTTGTCATGTACACACCTTATTTAGCTTCCGCTCTACATTATACTCTTATGACACGTAGTGTAGCATAGAGTTCCAATAAGTGGTATTAGAGTCATCATGCTGATTCTTGCATTACATGCCAAATATATTACATAGCTTTCATGTTAAAAGACCAAGAATGATGAATATGTTCAAGTTGCATGCATGTGTTCTTGAAGTTTGTATCTTGAAATCTTAACTTTTATGTTAAACAAAGTATGTAGATTTGATATCAAAACTTGTGGTAGCGAAAGGTGCAGTCCTCAAATGATGTTGTAGAAGCATAAGTTATTGCTCAAATACAACTAGAGTTCAAGCCTTAATAAGGTCCTAAAAACCGTGGCATGATTTGGACAAAACGTGTCCAAACCCGAGGCTTGTATGAGCAAATTCATGCTCATGCACATTACTACATGTTCAAGGAGTTGCTTCTGATGAGAATTTGTAGTATTCTAAGTTTACATGCCTTCATAAAATTATGAATTAATTTGATTGCATAGTGGTTGATCATGGACTAGAACCCAATAGGATTATGATTATGCAATAATTGTTAGTACTTAAATTTCTTGGAAGTATTTTTGTAATAGTTACATTTAGATTTATCATATGTCTTGCATGCCATGCCTATCTATGATTCTTGATATAATTATGTTTCCATCTCACTCACTCCAAATGTAACTTGGGTTTCTCAAAAGATGTAATGTACATTAGTCTAGTGGAAAGTAAAATGTGAGACTTAGGTTAGAAATTATGTAAACCCAAGAATGGAGGAGGCACCAAAAATGACCCAATAATGTGGACATGCAAGGAGTTACATGTAATCAAGGAGTTTATGACCACCATTGAATGCCAAGAAGGCCACAGGTTCATCAAACGGGTGGTGATGCAAAGTAGTTGCATGAAGCTTCAAAGAATTGAAGACCATCCTTAGGATTAACCCACATAATCACTCAATTTCCAAGGTATTAGTAGAGTCCATGATCATCCATGTTTTTGTGTGTTTATTTAGCATGCTCTGTACTTAATTAGCATGTGATAATGATAGGGTTGCATGCTAGAAAATAAAATTGATGAGATCAAACATATTAGAAAACTCTCAAACAATAATTAACTTTCCCCTTTTCCAAAAAGTTTGAAAAGGGTGATGCCTTCAATTATTATGATAAAACGGTCTTCTTGATTTATGGTTCATTTGTTGAGCTAACACAAGGTGGCCATTTTTCTTGAATTAAGTTCTATAATGAAAGTTATGAACTTTCTGAATAATGGTGTTTGACTTAACTAAAACCCTTAGTTTGTTGACCTACCACAAGGCCTTGTGGATTTAGAAGCTATGTCTTGGTAAGGTTAAAGTGTTAACTATCCAAGTAAAAGTAAGGAGTTGTAAAGTGTTGCAATTGTTAAGAATAAACTACACTTGGTAATTATAGTTGGCTTGTTTAGCTAACTCAAGGTTTGACTATGGTTCAATTGGGATCCTTGACCCCAAAGAAGATTAACGAATCTTCTTAATCCATATGGTAGATAGTTATTGATTTGCAACAAAATAGTCGTAGCAAAATGGATATGTAACAAAGTCTACCATTCATTTTGAAAATATGCATGATAAACAAAATCTTACTTAATCTTTACATGTTTGTTGTAGCATGTTAAATGCTCATTTGAACCTCCATAGTATTTTGGAATCAAATTTCTTGGAATGGCAAAGAGATGTAAGAATTGTTCTAAGATCGAAAAAACTTCCTAATGTCCTTGAAGTGCCAATACCCAATCCTCTGGAAAAGGGATCATCTAGAACAATTCAAACAACTAATGAGAAACAGGTTGAAGGTTATGATCTAGACAAAAGTCTCATGTTGGTAAAAATGACTCCAGAGCTTCAGAAGCGCTATGAGAACTTGGATGCCTTAATGATGATGGGATACCTCAAAGAGTTGTTTGAGGCTCAGTTTAGGACTTAAAGATATAATCTTCAAAAAAACATTTTAGATGTCAGATGGAAGAGGGAACCTCCATAACAACTCACAACATTAAGATGTTGGGTCTTATCAAAAGGTAAAAAGAATTGGGTGCGACCTTGAGAGATGACTCTTGTACGGATTTGATCCTCCAATCCCTTCCGGACAGCTATTCACAATTCGTAGACAACATCAATATGAATAAAACTCCAGATTCGTTGATTGAATTAATGAACATGCTGAAAAGTCAACTAAAAAAGGATAAAGAATACCATATTAGTTGCATCTTCAAAGAACAAAGGGTTGTCTACTGCTAAGCTTGAGAAGCAAAAGCATCAGAAGGCCACAGTGAAAGTAAATGGTGGTGCATAAAAAGGAAAGAGAATTGAAAAACGCATTTGCTTCGATTGTGGCAAGGATGACAAATGGAAACGCAAAATTCATGATTATCTTGAATCCTTGAAGAAACTTAGAGAAACTTCTTCATCATGTATGCCAATGTTTGAGATACTGTATATTTATATTTTTTAGGTATTCATTAACAGGGTTTTCATATTTGATTTTTAATCATTTTAAAGGGTTGAAGTAGATTGATGATTGGTTGAAGGAGGAGTGATCGTTAGAGTCAGCAACAGAGTAAAGGTTGCTTCGCCAACACATGGTACTTCATATCTCAAGATGCCCAATGGCTTGTACTAAGAACTAAATAAATGATATATGTTCTTGTACTTATTAAGATTGCAATATTTTGCTTCTTGTTTGGACAAGAATGGGTTTACCATTGTACAAATGTCATTAGTTGTACATTTTCTATGGATGAGAACCAATATTGTGTTGCCCTAGTACAAATGGTAATTATATTTTGAATATAAGTGAACCAATACTCGATATTGATACCAAGATAAGGAAAATGAATGACATATGTCTTTCATAGATAGCATCATGGACCTAGTCATATAGGTAAAGACCACATATCCAAATAGTGCCTTAGTGGACATTTGAACTCATCTGATTTTGAATCATTTGAGACATGTGACTTGTGCCTACGTTGAAAATTGACTATTTTTTTTTTTATAAGAATCCTTTTAGTTGAAAAAGGAGAAGAGTCTAAGGAATTGCTTGAACTAATACATTATGATAAATGGATTCCAATGCCAATCAATGATAAAGGTGGTTTTTCATATTTCATAACATTATTGGAAGACCATGTTAGATATAGTTATTTATACTTGATGAAGTACAAGTTCAAAGAGTATAAGCATGTTGTTGAGAGACAATTGGAAAAAGAGTATCAAAATACTCCAAATCGAATCGAGGTGGTGAATACTTAAGTATCAAGTTTTTAAGATTGTCTTACAGTTTTATGGAATAGCATTTCAAAGGACTCTTCCTTGCACTCCATAGTTGAATGGTGTGTTAGGAAAGAGGAATTGTACATTATAGGATATTGTACAATTTAGGAATCAAGCTAGTCTCCCATAAACATTTTGGGTTATGCCATACAAGTCGCATCCCATGTTTTTAAACGTGTTCCATTTAAGATGGTTAATACCATACCATATAGAATATGGATAGGTTAGTAACGAACCTAGATCATTAGATGATTTATCATGGTTTGGCTTATGTGAAGCAGATAAACTCGGACAAGCTTGAAGTTAGGTCCGAGAAATGCATAATTGTAGTTTA
>JAOWBN010048835.1:0-21287 GCA_028565015.1 Pinguicula moranensis
TTCAAGGACTTGTATGAAATTATGGGGTTATGGATACATGCTATGCACGACCTCACATGTGTAGAGGTGTATAGAAATCTCATGAAGAAGTATTTTATAACAACTTGACACATAAGCATGAAGTGTCAATTGTTGAAACACATGTAAAGTTATGGTTAAATATTATCTATTAGCTACAACATGTGTATATATCTTAGACTCATAACCACCTATATAAATACTTTAAGCTTATCACAAAAAAAAAGAGTTGGCCGAGCTTTAAAGCCTTGAAAGAATTGTTGAAAAGTTCCACATCATTATTACATTTTCTACATGAGAAGGACTTAGACTTTTTGGTAAAATTTGAACAAGTTTTCTTCTCTTTTCTAAGGCTTAAAGGTTGGAGTTTGCACTCTTTTATCAACATATAAGTTATACACTTAGGGTGTATAAACCTCAAGGAAAGTGGTGGTGTGGACTATTCTAGAGGGTGCACATATGAACACGTCGACGAAAGGAGCTTTCTTGCACGGATTAGTGATTTTACAAGAGGTATAAAAGTTCATTCTCCCTTATAACATCAAGTTGTGTAAATTAGCAAAGATCAATGGTCAAAAGATCTCTAAAATTTCGTTATGCATGCTTAACACACACATATGTTTATGCTTTCGCACAAATTTTATATCATGACACGTAGTATAATTTTCAAAATCTTACAGCAACAACCCTATACAATCTTTCTACCTGTGATGTGGAGTCTTTCCGTCATTGTTCTAGGTGCATCTGGTGATCTTGCCAAAAATAAGAATTTTCCTACACTTTTAACCTTTATCGGTAGGTAATCACAATCATAACCTTATGTTTATATTTGAATTAAAAAGTATAAGATTAACAAATTCAAATCCGAACCAATCGGTTTGCACTCCTACTTGATGCCAAGAAGAGACCAATGAGCCAAGAATGAAGCTTTTGACCCGATAATCACAATAAGATTTGCCGAAGTGAGGTGATTCAAAAAATAAGAAACATAAAGTGGACGAATGTGTAGACCACAATATAACTATTTTATTTATGTATCTATTTTTATTAAAAACAGTATAATCATTAGTGGTGCCACTTACGACTTTAATGACTCGAACCCTGATCTATTTTTTTTTTTATTTAATCCATATGGAACAAAGAACTCCTATACTACTGCAGCCAAAACTAGAATAATCACATACTTTCAAGAGTTTTCACGAGACACTTCTTTCTTCCTTTTTTTTAATCATTTTGTCCCGACTAATTTATGGGATCCATGCATGGTGACCCTATATTTGTCAACAATGGACCAAAAATTCCCTGAAAGCCTTAGTGAGTTGTTTACAGTTGGCGAATATTGAAACTTAGATAGAATTCAAGACATCCACTATATGGACTGTCGTGTTACCTCGACAGCTACCTGTTCCAAATCCACCCATTGATCACCTATTAAATCTCGATAGGTACCCTCAAAAACGACCCGTAAGCACTGGTACTTATCTTGCCAATTCTTCAGCCCAAAAAACAACTTATAAGATCCGTGATATCGAACACTTGTTTGGACCCAACATACAGTTGCCATTCACATTTTAGGACAGGACCACACGGGGAAAAAGAAAAACAAAGGGATCCACTGTCATAAATGTCATACTACACGATCACCCATACATTAGAGATCAACGGAATTACAAAAAATGAGAAATTTATTTATTATGTAATCGTTAATTTATTATAAATTTGATTTCATTTATTATTTCTTAATTTTACTTATTTATTGAAGATAACTATGTATTTATCTTAATCAAATGAGAAAGATGCATGTCTCGCAGACAGTGCAACACACAATATACTCAATAATAAAAATATTTTGCTTTTCTATCGACAAGATAAACAGATGTTAATAAAATATCTGGTAGTGAAACATTAATTAAAGGTTCCAAAAGAGCACACAAATTGTACTACCACGAGGGACAAACATCACAATTGATCATGCTTTATTCTCATATAAGTCTCGACGAAATTTATTGAGTTTTAAAGATATTCGATTAAATGGACATCATATCGAGACTATGAACGAAAAAGATGAAGATTACTTATGCATTACATCAATTATTTCGGGTAACAAATGTATCTTAGAAATATTAACCTTAATGTCCTCAAGATTGTATTACACAACAATAAAAATGGTTGAAGCTTATGCTGTTGAAGTCTAAAAATTACTAAGACTTTCAAAGTTTGGCATGACCGGTTGGGCCATTCGGATCATTTATGATGAGAAAAATTATTAAAAAAAAATCATGTAGTCATTCAATGAAAAACTAAAAGATTTTTCAAACCAGTGAATTTTCATATGTTGCTTGCTCTCAAAGTAAACTAATTACAAGACCTTTATTAAATAAAATTGGGTATGAGAACCCTACATTTTTGGAAAGATTTTAGGGAGATATATGTGAGCCTATACACCCATCATGTGACTATTTGGATATTTTATGGTTGTGGATTGATGCATCAACTAAATGGTGATATGTGTGCTTATTATCTATTTGCAATTTAGTTTTTGCAAGATTACTTACACAAATAATTGGTTTGCGAGCTCATTTGCTTGATTTTTTAATAAATAAAATTCGCCTAGATAATGTTGTTGAATTTTCATCACACGTCTTCAATGATTATTGTATGTCAATTGAGATAACCATTGAATATCATGTTGCACATTGTTCATACACAAAATGGTTTAGCTGAATCATTTATTAAACACCTCCAATTGATTGCAAGATTAATACTTATGCATTCTAACTCCTCATATCTACTTTGGGACATGCAATTTTGCATGCGGCAACACTTATTCGTATCAGACCAACAAGTTATAATAATTTTTCCCCGATGCAAATGATTTATGATCAAGAACCAAACATTTTTAGTATCAGACCAACAAGTTATAATAATTTTTCCCCGATGCAAATTATTTATGATCAAGAACCAAACATTTTTCATCTACGAATATTTGGATGTGAGGTATTTGTACCAATTGCACCTCCACAACGCACGAAGATGGGTCCTCAAAGGAGGATGAAAATATATATTAGATATGAATCTCTCTTAATAATTAAATATTTAGAACCATCAGTTGGAGATTCATTTACAGCAAGATTTGTTGATTCTCATTTTGATGAATCAATTTTTCCTACATTATGAGGAGAAAATAAACAGCTGAAAAAGATAATATCCTGGCATAAATCTTCACTATCATATTTTGATCCTCGTTCTCAACAATGTGAACTTGAAGTTCAAAATATTATTCATTTGCAAAATTTAGCAAATCAATTGTTTGATGCATTTTTCGACCTAAAGAAGCTAATCAAGTCTCATATACCATATGCAAATGCTCTACTTATACATGATGTCCATATACAAATTTCTACAGCAAATAGTCTAAATCACACATCGTGGAAGATCAATCGATTCCAAAGATAAAAATCTTCGAAAAAGAAAATGAGCAAATAAAGATAATGGTCCAAAATAGGACATAAAATCTCAAGTAGAAACCCGTAATACTCCCGAAGAGGCAAACGAAACAAATGAAGAAATTCAAGTACCTAAAAATGAGTAGATCTCCATAAAATATAGAATCGAGATGAAACAAACGTCGATGATATTTTTGTTTATAATATAGCATGTGATATAATTAAAGAAAACAAGGATATTGAATCTACATTTATGGAGAAATGTAGGCACAAGCATGATTGGCCAAAATGGAAAGAAGTAATTGCTTCAAAGCTCAAGTTCTTTAGAGAAATGTGAAGTTTTTGGACTAGTAGTCCCTAAACAAAAAGATATAAAACTAGTCGGATATAAATGGGCAGTTGTGCGAAAAGAAATGAGAAAAATGAAGTCGTGAGATATAAAACACGACTTGTCGCGCAAGGTTTTACCAAAAGACCAGACATTGATTATAAATAAACTTATTCTCCTGTGATGGTAGCAATCACATTTTGTTATTTGATAAGTTTGACAATTCACGAAAAGCTTGAGATGCGACTGAAGGATGTAGTGACAGCCTATTTATATGGCTCACTAGAAAATGATATTTATAAAAAAAATTCCTGAAGCGTTTAAAGTGCCAAAAACACAGTTTAAATTTTCAAGAGATTTATTCGATTAAAATAAATAAATCTCTACATGGAAAAACAAAACGGACATATGCGGTTCAATTGTTTGAGCACATACTTGTTAAAGGCTGACTATAAAAATGATCCAAAATGCCATGTGTTCTTATAAAGAGATTTGGATCAAAACTTGTCATTATTGCTGTCTATATAGATGACTTAAATATTATTGGGACTCGTGAAGAATGATCAAAAGTAGTAGCTTGTTTTAAGAAAGAATTTGAAAAGAAAGACCTTGGAAAAACAAATTTGTGTTTAGATCTTCAAATTGAGCACTTGACAGAAGGAATTTTTGTGTATCAATATAATTATTTGGAGAAAGTGCTCAAAAGATTTTATATGGATCAAGCACATCCATTGAGTACACCAATGGTGGTAAGATCACTTGATGTGAAAAGTTATCCATTTCGCCATCATAAAGACCATGGAAAACTTCTTGGTTCTGAAGTATCATATCTTAATGCAATTGGAGCACTAATGTATCCTGCTAATAACACACTATCTTATATATCAATTGCAGTAAATTTACTAACAAGATATAGTCTTTCTCCAAATAGAAGACACTGGAATGGAATCAAATGCATTTTTCGGTAGATTCAAGGAACAATGGATATAGGTTTATACACAAAATTAATTGGTTATGTTGATGCTGGATATTTATTAGATCCACACAATGCCACATTTCAAATAGGTTATTTGTTTACTTGTTTAGGTACAACTATTTCATCGCGTTTTGTTAAATAAACATTAGTATCTACTTCTTCAAACCATGCATAAATCCTTGCAATTCATGAAGCAAGTTGTGAATGCATTTGATTAAGGACTATAACTAAACATATTCGTGGAATGTATGACTTGGAGACCAATAAGTATATCCCAACTATTCTTTATGAAAATTATACAGCTTGATTTGCTTAATTGAAATAAGGTTTCATTAAATTGGATAAAACGAAGTATATATCATCCAAATTTTTCTTTACACATGACCTCCAAAAAAAGGTGATATCAATATCCAACAAATTCAATCAAGTGACAATTTGGCAAATTTATTCAGCAAAATACTACCTACAACAACTTTTGAAAAGTTGGTGAAAATTATCGGAATGAGGAAGCTCAAAGATGTCTCCACCAGGGGGTGATAATAAAATCATGTACTCTTTTTCCTTCACTAGGATTTTTCCCACAAGATTTTTCCTAGTAAGGTTCTAACAAGGCATGCTAAGATGGACACTCAAGGAGGAGTATTATGAAGTGAATGTCTGATGCGCAAATACTTGTTGCACTTTACTTGCAAGTTACAAGCCGCACAAGTAATAAAATAATGATAAGTATGTCGAACCACAAGGATTGGGTTAAACAATCACTAACATTCACAAGCTTTGTGCAATTTGAACCAAAAAGAACTGGGTTGATACTAATCTAGTCATTAATCTACGAATTAAACAATGAACAAAGATTATTAAAATGCAGTGAAATAAATGTAATTCGAGGTCAGAGAGTGAAGACATCCAGTGAAGAAGCAAATTCACCACTTGAGTCCCTCGTGTAGAATCATTATTTGATCAATCATGTACCAATTATCGTATTATGCCTACCAAATTCACCTATCATAGACTCTTATCTCTCCCGAGCTTAAGCGTCCTTCTCTTATTTATAGATAAGCATCTCTTGATGTCTCATTCAAACAAATTAGAGATATTGCTCTTAAGTGATCCTCGCAACGTAACACTGATTCTATAATCATTCCCATACTATAGTAATCGGTGTGGACCTTGCTATGCCTTTCATAAAACTCGACCTCCCACTATGCTTAGTGCACCTACTTATGTTTGCCAAACATAAATAGACGAAGATGAAAAACAGCAATATCACATACAATAAAGGCAACTAAAACATGGTAGACATTTAATAATCTCCTCGAGTTCTTCAAAGGGTCACACATCGCCCCTGGACTGAGAAGTTTAGCTCATGCTTAAGGCATGAGCCAATATGCTAACACACAATAATGAGTTCATCACAAGATAGATACCGAATCGGATCAGTTCTCCCTTTAGCAAATGCTCCACGATGGTGGCTTAAAACCCTTCTTCTTGAACAACACGACTCTCACTCCTCCTCTCCTTTGGATTTTACATTTTTATGCCTTTTATACCACTTCGGTAGCTTCTCGCGGAAGCTTCAAGTACAGTGTAAGGGTATATTTGTCCGCCTAACAAATGTGGCGTGCAAAGACATGTGTATATATCACCTTGCATGGTCATTCGATTAGGAGCTGGTATCACGCCTTGGATAATTGAGGAAAAACCATTACTTTTGGGGTTGTTCTTCTTTCTTTTTTCTCAAAGAGCAATTAATAAACTGTTTTTCCAAAAGAAAGGTAAACAGGTATAAAAGGCGTGTTCCATCATCTTTATTGAGCCAAAGCAGACTCAAATAGTCTTAATTTATTAGGTATAAAGTCGACTCATAAATGTCCATCAAATAGTTAAGGCCACAAAAGCAATTCCACTATTGAAGTTGAAGAGTGACCATGGAGGTGTGAAAATTTTCAAATGTGTCATTTATGCACTAAATGTGATTTATGCAAATGGGACCAAAGTGTTGCATGTATCACTTCTCTCTCTCTCTCTCTCTATATATATATATATATATATATATATATATCTTCATTATTTGTAGAGATATATAGAAGAAAACTTTGATATTTTTTGGAAATTTATCTGCACATACATATAATATTTCTTACTTTGTTTATACAGTTTGTTAATTACTTCATAACAGAAATTGACTTTTAAAATACTAAGGGTCTGTTTGTACAACTTTTTTTTAGATTATTTTTCTCATTCTCCTTTTTTTTCAAATTATTTCAAAAATAGTGTTTTAAAACTCCACCTCTCCTTCTCCTTCTCCTTTATTTTTCAGTCAAAACTCCTTTTTTTAAGAAGTAGGTAAGAAGCTACTTTTTTTTTCTACTTCTAATTCTCATGGCAATTTTGTAAATAAATTAAAGTTATCTTACCAAATTTAACTACAAACATTATTTAATCAACTTACAAATTTTGATTGTAAATACTATTTTAATAACTTTTTCACAAGAGTTTCTACGCAAGAGTTTCAGCGTACCATTCAGGTAGGAAAGGCAAACGGATCGGGTTTGATTTCAAGTTGATTTGGCCCGACTTTGATAGGGTAATTGAAAATTGAAGAGGTAAACATTGACAATCGAAATCGAACGGATTCATAGAATTCATGGGGGGGTTGTTGAAGCCATAGAATAGAGAAAATTAAAGAGAAGAACCAAGAGAAATCTTAATATCAAAGCTATTGTAGAGTTAAGAAAATGAGAGAGTTATAAAGACAAGGTCACATATTTATACATGTGACCTAAAGACCTAATGGGCCTTGGCCCAATAATAAATAAAATAAGAGAAGATCTTAAGGCCCAATACTCCCCCACGATCTTTACATGGATGAAGTCCATGTGAAGATTGGATAACAATAACGACCAAAGAAAACATACAAAACACTAACTAAAAATCCACCTCTTTTCTTCTTCAATTTTCTTTCGCGATCTTTTGTCTTGATCACGTTAAGGGGAGAATTTTTCTTCTTTCATTCTCCTTCATCCTTTGAACCGGGCACCTTCTTCGCGAGATCTAAAGACACGGCGTGCCAAATCTAAATCCTATCATGGCGGTAATGGAGTTCTTCGTGATTCTGGGGACGTGGCGTCCTCAAATCTGATAACAAGAGAAAAACATATATGCAAAGAAAATGAAAAATCGCACAAAAACTTATTTAAATAGCGATAAAAAAATGGAAAAATACGTGCAACGGAATTTTTCAAAAAATCAGGCTTGTAAATTGGCGGTTAAGCCTTTACGGAGGCTCTGATACTATGAACGAATTCATAGAATTCATGGGGATTTGGGGAGGGTTGTTGAAACCATGGAATAAAGAAAAGTAAATAGAAGAACTAAGAGAAATCTGTAAATCAAAGTTGCAGTATAGTTGAGAGAATGAGAAAGTTACAAAGGCAAGGTCACATGTATTTATACATGTGACCTAAAGACCTAATGAGACCTAATGGGCCTTGACCCAATACTAAATAAAATAAGGGAAGGGCTTAAGGCCCAACAGAAATGTTATCATCCAAAATAGTAGAGATTAACTAAGATGTCAAAACTGTATCAGAACCCATAAAGCAAAGATTATAATTGTTAAACCAAATATGAACAAAACCGAACTATTTTATGTAAGGCGCGGTTCGAAGATATTCAGCAAACAGCGGAGCAAACATGGCGGGAGGTAAGGAAGATTTTCAGCTCTCTAACTAATTCAACTAACTTGGCATTCAAATTACACACGAGGGACAACACTTTGTTGAGCCAACTCAACATCACACTGAAGTGGAAGGATCAAGATAGAGCCAAGATTGTCCAATGGATCAAACCTTCAGCAGGTTGGGTCAAGCTCAACGTAGATGGTAGCTCCCTTGGGAATTCAGGCCCCTTGGGGGTGGAGGGATCGTGTGAGATGCAAATGGAGAATGCTTTGTTGCATTCTTGGTGCACCTAGAAAAAGGAGCGAGCAACGAAATGGAACTCCAAGCTGTAACAGAGGGGCTAAGATTATGCAAAGAATCAAGGTGGTTGGACATTATACTGGAGACTGACTCATGTTGCTGGTAGGTCGGATAAAAAAGGACCGCTGTCATCCGTGATACCTATGGGATTATTGGGATACTTTCAAGGAATCAAGACAGGTTTGAAAGTCCATATCACGTCATTTCAGGGAAGAATTTGGGATAACATATTTTTTGGCAAAACAAGGCGCGTCCAGTGAGCATATGATCTACAAAAGTATGGATCAATTACCAAAAGAGATCAGAGAAATATTGCGACTGGAAAAATAGGTGTTGCCCAACTTAAGAAAAAGATAGATAGGGAACAACCAGGGGTATTGTATTAGGGACGAATGAAACTAAAATCCCATAGTATTGCTTTAAAATGGTTCCCGTCCATCTATGGGTTGGATCTTTTTCATTTATGCAAAACTTCATTTAAAAAAGGTTCGAGCACAATCCAATATATCAAAAAAAGTAATCATATATTTTCATGTATTAAAAATTAATACCGGTAATGGTAATGACCATTACCATTACCGTTTACCGTTTGTCTAGTCCTATATGGCATTAACCTTGAGGAAGAGAGAAAGGAGATCAGATCAATGGAAAAAAAATCTCGGCAAAAACTCACGCCATTTTTTTTTGGGATAGATAAATGTATTGTAATATTAGGGTATTTGGGTATTTGTATTAGTTACATTAATATTTAGTTATCTTAAAAAAATTGATTGCAAACACTATTTCTATAACTTTTTATGTTTTTTCATTGTTTTTTCAAACAATAAAAAACTACAAGATGAGGAGATGGAGAAGTAAAAGGATAAACAGAAGGCAAAACTAACTATAGGTACAAAACAAGTCTTTAATTAAGTGATAGAATTTTTTATAATATAATTAAAAGTACAAATAATATGTAATTAGCTCAAGACTATTGTAATTTTTTTCTCAATACCAGATCCATTTACCCACCAAAACTTACAAAATCTCAAACTGTCACATGGTATAAAAGCAAATGGAATTCAGGTCTATAGTACGGATTTGGATTAGCCTAGGGTCTCCACGAAAACAGTCTCTTGATCTCTTTTTAGAGGTCAGCGTACGACTGAGTACATCTCACCCTCCCCAAACCCTGCCTAAAGGCAAGATATACTGGGTATGTTTGGTTTGGTTTGGTTTAGTACGGATTTGGATTATCCTATTAAAAAAATTGGATTTCGGATTTGGATTTGGATTTGATATTTGATTTTTCGATATTTGACCGAATATTTGAAATCCAATTTTTTATTCTTTTATAAATAAAAATAAATAAATAATAATATATAGACTACTTAGAACAAATTGAAGCAAAATCAAAAAATAGAACAAACATAAACATAACAAAATATCAAAACTTAGCCTATACGACAAATAAATTTTAAATCCTAAAACTTAAACTCTAAACCGTAATCCTAAACCTTAACCTCCCTTATAGCTACCCAATTAACAAATGCGTAGCTCAAACTAACATGTTATTTAATATAAATTATGGATATAGAATTAAATTGTGAAATCAGTCTATCAATTGCAAGTTGATCTTATAAATCGTTTATTGAGAAATTTTTTTATCCAAAATCCGATACAATATATAGATGAATTTGTCAAGATTTGAGACACTGCAAAAACAATTATCCGAAATTCGAACCAATCCAAGCAGAAATTCGAAGTCTAAATGCAAAATTAAATTAAGATTGTCTGATTACAAATGGATTGGATATGGATATATTTTTAAAATTTGAATTCAAAAGTATCCAATTAAAAAATTCAAATCCGATCCCATTGGTTTGCACTCCTACTTGATGCCAACAAGAGACCAATGAGTCAAGAAAGAAGCATTTGACCCGACAATCACAATAAGATTTGCCCGGTTGAAGTTGAGGTGCATCAAAAAATAAGAAAAATCGAGTGGACAAATGTGTAGACCACAATATAATTATTTTATTTATGTATCTATTTTTATTAGTAACAGGATAATCGTTAGTGTTGGCTCCACTTACGACTTTAATCACTCGAACCCTGGCCTATTTTTTTATTTAATCCATGTGAACCCAAGAACTACACTATTGACAGCCAAAACTCGAATAATCACAAACTTTCGGGTGTTTGAAATCATTTTGACTCGACTAATTCATGACATCCATGCACGAAGACCCCACTCATGGACCTGTCAATAACAGCCAAAAATCTCCGGGTCGACAATCGTAGTCTTAGTGAAAATTAAAACATAGATCTTTTTAAAAAATTCAAAGCATCCACCACGTTGACCTGGTCTTCCCTCAACAGCTTCCTGTTCCAAATCCACCCATTGATCACCTATTAAATCTCGATAGGTACCCTCCAAAACGACCTGTGAGCACAAGTACCTATCTTGCCAATTCTTCACGCTCAAAAAACAGCTCATAAGATCCATGACATCGAATACTTGTGACCCAACATAACATACAGTTGCCATTCACATTTCAGGACTGGACCACACGGGAAAAAAGAAAAACAAAGGGATCCACTGTCGTAAATGTCATATTACATTAGAGAGCAAAGGAATTACAAAATTGTTGAAAACATAATTAAATATTATTTCGCTTTATATTCTTTATGTTAATGGTAAGGCATGTATTCAGGAAAATGAAACGGATTAGTTTATCATAAGGCACGTGATACCATGTTAGAAATTGATGAAATAAATAAATAATATAAAGTTAAGGTGGAACCAGAATTCCGGGTCAAAACAAGTTTTTTTTTTATAAAAAGGAACCTAATGAACTTATGGAGAAAATTGCTTATTTATTATGACCCATTTCTAAAGCAATTTTAACAACTTTTTTTTTTTCCAGTTATTACTGAGGCTGGCTGAGGATGGTCCACCGGTTAAACTACTAAAGTTTAATGCTTACAAATTAAAATCAGATAAACAAAACATAGAAATTGCTCCTAAAATATTAAAACTTAAAAGTATTGTATGGCAACTAATCACAATCCCAATTATCCACAACTGTAACACGACAACACCCCTATTGACCTACTTTTTTTTTTGTGTGTGTGTTTTTTGTGTTTTTTTTTTGTTTTTTTTTATTTATTTATTTTTTTTTTATTTTTATTTTTTGTTTTTTGTTTTTTGTTTTTATAATTTTGTATCATTTAATTGTAAAAGACCCACACGCGTGATTCCTTGACTGTTGCTGTTTTGGGTCACCCCACACGTGAGATGGCTGCCTCCTTGTCGTGTGAATGAGAGACCCAACGTCAAATTCAGTAATTAATAAAGAAGACTGGAAAAACCAGACATAGAAAGCTTTTAGCAATTGCGTGAACAACGCGAAGGAACGATCCGGCGCTAGTGACATCTATTAGTTTCCACTTAGCTTCTTTCTGGATACGTAATCTACTTTCATTACCCAACTAAAAGCTATATTCCCAGCATTATTGGAACCCTCGTTGGCTTCTTCACTCTTCCTTCTCGAAACCCTGGAAAGAAATGATATCTATCCTCAGCTCTTCGCAAGTAACTTGCGTACTTGATCAGAATATACGATTGCGATACCACCATATAGACTCGGATCATGAACAATATAACCGCCCTCCTAAGAAATAGCTCAGAAAGAACCTCAAAGAGTGGTTGGCAGCCAGGTCTGAGTAGAAATGCTAAAATCAGTGGAGCGACAGGATAGGACTTCTTCTTTCGAGAACTGGTCACATTATTCGTGACCAATTTCGTTTGGGATTACACGCCCATGAGAAATGATATAGCGCATGAATTTTATAAGAATCATGGGTCCCGCGTGTTTAATACTAAATGGACGATCGGGATTGGTGTTTAACAAGTGGGGATTGGTGTTTAACACACGGGGCCCACCATTCTTGTGATTTTCCTGCTAAAAATTCTTGCGCTATATCATTTTCCACACGCCCATCCTCCCCAATCTGTGCATCGACGTGGGCGATTTCCACACCTCAAACGCAGCAACGAAAGGAATGGGATTTCAAAAGAGGAGTCGGATGGGCAACGTGTGATGTTTCTACACAAGAGTTTCAGCGTACCATCCATGTAGGAAAGGCAAACGGATTGACTTGATTTCGAGATGATTTGGCCCGACTGTCCAAGTCGAAATCGAAATCGAAATTATAATCATCCAAAATAGTAGTGATATAACTAAGATGCCACTGTGTTAGAACCCATAAAGCAAAGATTATAATTGTTAAACCGAACTATATAAGGCGTGGTTTGAAGATATTCAGCAAACAACGGAGCAAACATGGTGAGAGATAAGAAAGATTATCATCTCTTTAACTAATGTAGCTAACTTGGCCTTCAAATTACAAGCAACGGACAACATATTGTTGAGCCAACTCAACATCAAACTGAAGTGGAAGGATCAAGATAGAATCAAGATTGTCCATTGGACCAAACCTCAAGCAGGTTGGGTCAAGCTCAACGCATATGGTAGCTTCCTCGGGAATTCAGGCCCCTTGGGGGTGGAGGGATCGTGTGAGATGCAAATGGAGAATGCTTTGTTGCATTCTTGGTGCACCTAGAAGAAGGAACGAGCAACGCCGCAGATCTCCAAGCTGTGACAGAGGGGCTAAGATTATGAAAAGAATCAGGCTGGTCGGACATTATCCTAGAGACTGGCTCAATGCTGCTGCCGGGTTGAAAAAAAGAGGACCGTTGTCATCTGTGATACCTATGGGATTATTGGAACACTATCAAGGAATCAAGACACGTTTGAAAGTCAATGTCAATCACCAATTCATGGAAGGAAATGGGATAGCATATTTTTTGGCAAAACAAGGTGCGTCAAGCGAGCATATGATCTACGGAAGTATGGATCAGTTATCAAAAGAGATCAGAGGAATGCTGCGACTGAAAAAATAGGGGTTATCCAATTTAAGAAAAAGATAGATATCTAGATATTGTATTAAGGACAGATGAAACTAAAATCCCAAGATACTGCTTTGTAATGGCTCCAGGTTGGATCATTTTAATTTATGAAAAAAATCATTTAAAAAGGTTCAAGTACAGTCCTATATATATATATATATATATATATAAGCAATCATATTTTTTATGTATTAAAAATTAATACCGGTCACCCAAAAAAACTAAAATCAATGAAAAATTTCCATACCACAACTCTGGTTCGGATGCCATTTCCATGCAAGGCAAGCTTTCAGGATAAGTCATGGTTCAACTCAAAAGTGTAACATGATTCATGATTGGACCCAAATATGTTTCTTTATCAAGCAAATTGGGCCTCTCTATAAATAATTTTCGAATTCTTGAATCCGAATGGTCACCACCCCCTGTATGATTGAACCCCAAAATCATTTCTTTAACAAGCAAGTTGGGTCTCCTCTATAAATTAGGCCCATTTTCTTAATTTTGTTTAGACTGGATGGCTTTATTTCCTCAAAAGTATTAGGCCCAACTTTTGATGTCAGTCCTAACTACAGTTCTGTTCTAGCCATCTGCTTTGCTATATTCGATTGTCCTTTCCTCCGACAGAGTCATAACAAGAATGTATCTGACCGCATTTGCCAAAAATCCATGTTTATTGATAATGTATCTATTCATGTTGGATGCAACTGTAGAAGGTTGTCCATAAATCCAACGGCTTGGTGCAAGGTGCAAGGTGCAAAGAGAGCGTCATTTGCATTGCATGTGTTCTAAGAAAAGTGTTTTTAGATCGTGGGCAAGAAACGAAGGACTCCTTAGTGAATACAACAATTTAAATAAAATTCTATCATGAGACAATTAAAGGAGATTTTAAACTATTTTTTATAGGAAATTTTTATATTATTATAAACTAATCAAAGAATACAAAAGTATGGGCTGCATTTTCCGCAATTGGACCAGACTTAACCATAATTGGAAGAAAAATGCCGTGGAATTGTAGCGCCTTAGCCAAACATGATGGTAGTTGGGCATCTTCTCCAATCATTAATCGCATATGGTGTCCTCTGTATCTTTGCCTTCAAAAACTCGAAGCTTAGAATCATGAATTTTTTGAAAATTTCTTTCTGCGATTTCCCATCCACTTGGAATATTACCCTGTTTCTATACAACCACAACTTCCAATTTGCCACCAACCAAAGCATTTTCCAAAATTTTCTACCTCTGGATCTTTGACCTCTACCCCATGTGTACTTCGTAATTAATCTTTGGATCTTGATGTAGGATTACTGTATAGCCGAGCCATTCGTACAGCAATTGCCAGAATCTGTAAGTCCAAGAGCATATAGTGAATGAATGTTCCACTCTTTCTTCATGTAAGTTACAGAATTTGCATAATTGAGATCCATAATTTTGGATAATAATATTTCTGTTGATCAAATTCTGCATCGCTGGTATTCTATTTTGTAGGAGTCGCCAATTGAAAGTTGAGATCTTTAATGGTATAGTGGAATCCCATAAGGATTCGAAAAGAGGTGTTGGGGGATCTAATAGCCCTTTGATGCTCTTGATAGCTTGGTAAGCATTTTTCACCGAATAGGTTCCACTATCACTTTGATTCCAGATCCATGTATCTTGTTGCATGTTTGGCATGAATTCATCAATAGCTTGTTCTAGGCGTGTTAAATCCTCTTCCTCATAAGTAAATAAGATTTTGCGTCAATTCCATCTCCATTTCTGATTGGGATCTGTTGATAGCTTGGATGATATAGACTGGAATTTATCATCTGCAACTCGGTATAGTCTGAAAATTTCCACACACAATCTAGTTATTCCTACCCAGAGATCCTCCCAGAATAGTGTAGCATTGTCATTCCCTACTCTTCTGTGAGTTTGCCGCCAGAACCACTCTTCCAATCTCACTAATTTCATTATCTCTTTCCACCAGTTTGATATGTGTGCATTTGTCAGTCGGCCTTGCTCCTCAAAATACATAGCTCTTTGCATCCGCCCATATTTGCACCCCCAGACCACCTTTATCTCTTGGTTGAGTTATTTGCTTCCAGGAGATCCGGGCAATCTTTCTACTATCTGACAAGTCTCCTCTCCATAAGAAATTTCTTTGTAGCTGAGTAATCTTCTTTATAACCTGCTTTGGTTCCTGAAACATAGAGAAATAATACATCGTTATATGTGTTAGCATTGCATTTATGAGGATCAACCTGCCACCAAATGACAAGTATTTATTTTTCCACTGTTGTATCCTCATTTTTACAGTATGGATAGCTGGATCACACAGTCACTCTTTGATGATTGCATCTCAAGGTTAGTCCTAAATACTTTGTTGGAAATGTGTCTAATGCACAATATAATTGACTTGCAAATCTTTCTGCCATAGTTAGTGGTATATTGATAGTATACAGCTTGCTCTTGAGATAATTTACTCGTAGACCAGACATCACTTCCAACCATCTAAGGATGCTTTTGATTGCTGAGGTGTCCTCCTCTTGCCCATTACTGAACATAATTGTATTGTCTGCATATTGGAGAATAGTGAGACTTAGATGGCACGTGGGAAATCCCTTATATAGTACCCTGTCTTGGGTAGATTTTGCAAGTAGATTCAACCCCTCAGCTGCAATTAGAAACAGATAGGGTGATAGAGAGTCACCTTGTCTCAAACCTCTTTCTGGGAAGAATTTATCCAAAGGAGAGCCATTTATTAATACAGATGTAGATTTATAAGAGATGTATGCCTTAATCCAGTTAATGAACTTCTGATGAAACCCCATTAATTCCACCATATTGAGCAAGTATACCCAATTTATAGAGTCAAAAGCTTTCTGAAAGTCAACATTAAATATAGAACAACTTGCTCTTGTCTTCTCTGCAAAGTCAATTACTTCATTTGCACATAGGACACCGTCTCCTATGTATCTATCCTTTAAGAATCTAGTTTGGCTCTTAGATATAATAGAGGATATAATTTTACTCAACCGTATAGATAATAGCTTAGAAAGGATCTTGTAAGCATTCTTTATCAGAGAAATTGGTCTGTATTCACCTGGATGAGTGTAGTTTGTACCTTTTGGTTGAAGAGCAATGAAAGATGCATTAAGTCCAGCTGCGAACTTTTCAGAATGGTAGAAATGTTGAATGAATTTCACTATATCATCCTTCAAAATATGCCAAAACTATTTCATAAACTTAAGATTATATCCATCTGGCCCTGGACTTTTAGAGCCCTTGCAGCTCATTAAAGCCTGTATGATCTCATTCTTAGTAAACTCCGTTGTTAGGATAGCATTTTCAGCATTGGGCAGTCTCTGGCTATCTGGTAAAACCAATGTAATACATTGGAACTCTCCACTTGTCTTGAACAAACTTTCATAGTATTGTTTAAAACATTGCTTTACTTCATGAACCTCCCCAGTCCATTCTCCATTTATATATACTCCTTGGATTTTTGATTTCTTTCTGCTTCTATTGAGACAAGTATGAAAGTATTTTGAATTTGCAGCCCCCCAGCTGTAGCCACTTACTTCTAGCCTTCTGAAAAATCATAGCCGTCTATTTTTTTAGTAGGTTTTGTAGACATTTCCACTTTTCTTTTCTATCATCAGCTTCAATATCTGATAAAGTTATGGGATTTAAAATAATGTCTAGAGGTTCCATCTCCTTCTTGAGTTTCTTGACTTCAGTACTGATATTGCCAAAAACTTCAGTATTGCATTTCTTTATTACCAGCTTCAAAACTTTCAGCTTTTCTTTAAGAATATATCCTGGATTACCATGTATAATCGTTGTGCTCCAAGTATGTTCAACTAGTTCTTCGAAAGTATGCTCCTCCAGCCATATATCAATCATCTTAAAAGGTATAGGTCCTCAGTTCTTGTTTGTCTCAACTAATAATAGAGAGAGTGTTCTGAAACAGATTTAGGTACCGCTTGCTGTTGCATCGGTGGCCACTTCTGTGACAAAGCATCATTTACCAAAAATCTATCCAATCTACTCCTTGTTTGGCTTTAGGTTTAGGGTTTAGGTTTTATAGAGGAGCCCAATTTCTTAGACTGACTTACTACAGAATTAAAATCTCCCATTAAACAATAGTATTATTGATTAAAGGATTCTAGCTTCAACAATATCTGTTCCCATAAGAGTTTTATACGATCAATGGGGCATGGGGAATACAAACATATTATGCTTATAATATTGGAGTCAAGCAACCATTCCTCTTCTATTCCCAATGCACCCTGCACTTCCCAACTTCTTATTAGTCTAAAAACTTCTTTTTTCCAAGTACATAATATTCCTTCAGAGCTTCCCACTGATGCTTGATAGATCATATCTTACAATGTAGAGCCCCATAGCAAAGGCATAAGATGTTGGAGGATTTCTTCCTTTTTTTTTCTTGAATGCTTAACATATCTACATTATGGCGTCTCATTATGTCTCTGATATCTACCTATTTATGCTCATTCCCAACCCCCGAATATTATATGACATGAGTTTCATTGATCTATCCTTGTATCTTCATTGATGATAGACATGCTATCATCCTCCAACTGTATAAGTTGGCCAGGAGGTAATTCATGTTGCTTAGCATATAATTCTTGGTCCCTTGACTCCATTTTGTGAATTGCTCCAAGAGTTGTCCTTCACCTCCCTGCATATTGATCCCCAATTGTTGTCAAAATTGAAAAATTTCATACGCTTTACCATCTATGTGCATCACATTCAATTTTCTATCAAGCAATGTCTGGTTAGGAGAAACTTGTTTTGGTAACTTTTCTGCAGTCTGTTACTCGCAATGATCTCTTGTTAACTGGCTCTGTAGGTTTCTTGTCATTTCATATCCATTCAGAGGGGATACTTGAGATCCAGGCATATGGATATTCTATTCTCCTGAAGGAACCAATATTGCATATCTATTTGGGGATTCCCATGGGCAGAACAGGCTACTCTCTCTGTGGAAAAAACCTTTTTAGTTCCAGATGGCCCAACAATGTTTAGCCCAGCTGAACCCAAGCCCATCATCATTATATCAGTAATCGTTGGGTATTCACTCTCGCAAAGAGGGGGTTGTAATGACATTTTAGGCACTGGTAATTGTATTTTTCTCCATCCCATCACTGTCTGTTTTGCAGCAACCTTTTCAACTGTAGGATGTGCTTTCGGCGCCGACACTGGCGCTGCCAGTCTGGCCAATCAGTATACAAAGGCTGAGATCTTACCTCCTTACCGGCATAAGTCGTCGGCGGTTGAGAAAAAACAATTATCGGTGAATCATCTTCCTCAACAATATAGAGGAGTAATTCCTTGAACCCACTTGAACTTCTGATTGACAATAGATTTTGCTAGCAATCTGAGTTCTTATCAATACACTTCCTTATTTGAGTTTTTTGCTTTCCACCGGTGAGGCTCCCGTCTGAATAAAGGTGCCAAGCTTCCGAGTTATCCACTTGTAAAATCTATCTACCTGACATTTCACCAGCATACCTTCCACCTTTAACCAACAGAGTCGCTCTTTGCCTTCTGGTTCATCCCCATAATTCCATGGGCAAAACCGCTTAATATCTTTTGCAATGGTCGGATTAAACTCATTTAGAAATTTATATTGCCATGTCTCATTTTGAAGTAGGATGAAAAACATATTCCAAGTTGCCATAGGAGCAATAAGGAAATTTTGATAGCCTACTGCTTTTAGGGATTCCTCCAGGTGTGCCAAAGATTTCCCATTGTGCATTTCAAAGATCGCAACATTATTCAAGCATTTGATTTCCTCCACTGTTGGGTGAAAGAACTCTACTTTAATCCCATTCTTCATAGGTTCAGAGAAAGAATGATTCTGGTGTGCTATTTTTATATCATTTCCATTCATAGCCTTTTTGCTATCCTCCTAATAATATATCTTTTGACCTGCAGACCTTGGGTATCTAGGATAGTTTACTTTCAGTATGCAGTGCCCAACTTTGATTCCTCTGAACAGGTTTGCGAAGTCATACTTTTCAGCATTAAATGTGACAAACTCGAATCTTTCTCCGGCTTTGTTTAGCTTAGGAGGTATGTAGACATCCTTGCATAATCAATGCTGCTTGAATATTCTTCGCATATCTACAACATTGTAATCAGTTGGGAAGTTTGTGAAATATAGATCTACTGAGTTTTCTTTATGTTTTTTTAACTCTGGAGATCCTGTTTGACTCTTGCTGTTTTTGCCATTGTTCATAGGCCCTGGCACGACCCCGCTCTAATCTTTGGATTTTTTGCATATTCTTTGCTTGTTGTACCATGTTTCCCGGCGCCGATGACAGTACACCCCGATAATCAAAATGGTCGATAGTTCACCGCCGATCCTCCAACCAGGACCAGAAGCCAACAGGAGAAGCCCTACCGCCAAGCGCGCACCCTGGTAACTTTTTTTTAGTAATCCAGGGTATCCGGACTCCACAGTCAGTGGGCCCAATCACATGAGACCACATGGCAGCGTTCCCCGACTAATCCCTGGAGGCCGTACTCCACCACCCTACAGTTACGGATCGATTAAAGCGCGGACACAGCAGGTTTATCCCGAGTGCCCGGGGACGTGGCCAAAGTGCCCATATACCCCGCTGGGTCTCGATCACGGGTGCCTAGGCAAGCCCTGGCATTCCGGAGATCGGGATAACCATTGGGGCAAGCCCGGTAACTTGTCTGGCGAAGAGGAGATCTTTCTCTGAACCTGTGGTGTTTGGATTAGTTGAATAAAGGTATCGGTATTTAACGATAGTAGTGTGTGGCTTCCCAATTCGTAGCAACTAACTTTTTAAGATCTTCGAGGGAGGAATCCAATACATGCATCTTATTCATCTTTTTTCTTGAGATTTTAAACTATTGATGGCTCCGTAGAGCCGTATTGAGGGATGAATAAATAAGATGATATGATTGTCCATTTCTCTCCCCTAGTCTGCTTATCTCTTTTTGCCAACAATATAAAACAAATCATACGAATCGACCAACACAATTAGTTAAATAGCATCTATATTAAACCTCCATAAAGAAAGTTGTGGAGCCGTCAAAGTTTGTTAGGAATTCAGACAGAGCCTTTCCAAATCACATACAAATCAAGAAGCACTTTGTGTAAAAAACAAGCAAATCCACATTGGTTTACCTATAGCTCAAAGGGAGTTTATAAGTATTTGAATGCTACACCCAAAATTGCGGATAAGTCATCTATTGCCTAGCAAGTAAATTTGGCTTAGGAGTCAGAATAACCGAGATAGTTGGCCAAGAAGATGCTCCTACACGAGAAGACAATGCAATACCCGATGGGGGAGCTAGCCCCCTAGACATCACATGGGTCATCCTTTTCCCCAAAAGCAACAACAACAACGTACCCAATATATTCCCAACTAAGTTGGGGTCTAGGGGGTCAGATGTACGCGGCCTTACCCTTGTAATTATATAAAGAGGTTGTTTCCGTTGCGACCCAATATGCATTACGTCATATGATATATTGAGTTCCAGCAAATTCACTAAATAGAAGCACTGGAATTTAATAGAGTCATTTTGCTCTAGTCCATTATTAGCA